>WSYH01000780.1:151789-165926 GCA_036426205.1 Ascaphus truei
TAGAGCACTGCACTGCAGACATAGAGCACTGCACTGCAGACATAGAGAACTGCACTGCAGACATAGAGCTTGTCACTGTAGCTTATGACAAGATATAATGAACACCAAATATCTGGGTTGAACTGAACGAGACTTAGATATAATAAAATATAATTTATTCCTTAAATAAGGTGAACACATCAATATAGTACAATTAACAGACAAGAGGGTAACACTTACTCAGGGTTGGGGGATGGAGAAGTATCCAATAGCAATTCTCCAACAGTCCAGTGACTTTCAAGATGGTATCAGAAGCTCAACTCCAGCAGAACTCCAGCAATCCAGTGACTTTCAAGATGGTATCAGAAGCTGAACTAACAACTGTAGGGTTGACAGTTTATATACCTGTGCAACCCTATTCTTAACATTGAACACAGCCTATTAGTGAACAATTATCTAACGTGGAGACTAACAGACTAACAGACTACCTCATGCCCTCAGGCAACAATTAGACTGCCAGAGTTTGTTGATTGACTAATACTTAATCCCTAGACATTGGGTAACAATCAAGGCAGTTACTTTTGGATCACCGTGCTTAGGCTACTCAGCCGTTTGCCCTTCAGGACTTATTAGCCTAGCAAATGGCGTCTGCATTTTCAGAATAGATCCACAATAAAATACATATACACTTTAATATCTACACATATTAATAAGTGCCATTCTGGTGGACTCAGTGGGTCGACCTTTGCCAGTTTTTAATGCCTACAGTGACTCCACATATTGGCCAAATATGAACTCTCTGCGACCTCCCGAACTGGAGATACAGAAATGCACTTTAAAACATTAAAATACAGGATTATAATGAAACATGGGAACAGGGGAACATACATTTTCAAGGTACAACAAGGTGCAAACCTCATCCCTGGACCGCAGTCCAGTTAACCTCTTGTCTCTCTGGTGAGGTCAGGGGATGGCCATATGGGGTGCAATCCCTTTAATACCGCCCCCCCCCCTTTCTCCCTCTACAATAGAGCACTGCACTGCTGACATAGAGCACTGCACTGCAGACATAGGGCACTGCACTGCAGACATAGAGCACTGCACTGCAGACATATAGCCCTGCACTGCAGACATAGAGCACTGCACTGCAGACATAGAGCACTGCACTGCAGACATAGAGCACTGCACTGCAGACATAGAGCACTGCTCCGCTTTGGTTAGTCACTACCAGCTCTTGTGTAAGCTATTCTGATTATTGTGATTCTTTCATTATTGATGTTTCAATGTATAATATCTTTTGACACATTGTTGATACATATTGATATGTGTCATGTTTAATATCATACTTTGACTGTTATAAAAGTGCAATTTCTCAACACTTAAATATGGGGTTATGTTATTACAATCAGCGGCATTTTGATGCCTTTACTCAAGATCTTTCTATATTAGATGATAGATCTTGATAAATGTACATCACGCCAATAGAGTATTTACAGTCGATGTTCTTTGATTAAACTAATTCATAATTTATTTTTTCTGTAATTTGATAACAATTAACATTACTCAGTTATCCATTACAAATGGTTGTATTTTGGTTTAGTTTGTATAAATCAATACTTTGGCTAATAGTTACAAATATTCACAGTGAATGTAGCTAAGATCTCTATGACTGGCAACTATGTCAATTATCTTGGATACTTTCTAAGTGAACACATAATTCTATATCCCTAAATAATACCATCCAATGGGGATCTTGATAATTGATTCCTAAATGTCTGATGTATGTAGATAAGTAAGGCAATCTAATACAACTGGACCCTTATGTGGGTATAATTGGTTGTTTTTAATATTAAACTATGTGTTGCTGATAAAGAACTAATGGTTTGTTCACTACATATTGTATATAATTATACATATAATGAGATATTCAATCTGATTGTAACTAATTAATTGACAGCATTGCCAACATGAAGATATATGCAGTATTAATTGATACCAGAACATGTCCTATTCACCTAAGTACTTTTAGGTGTGTTTGAGTTCAAAGGAGGGGCTATTTAAACCATTCACAACCTTGCCCCAATTATACTCTTTGAGAAAGGGCTGCATAGCCTGAAACGCGTGGGAGAATTTTTCCTGTCTTTTCTTTAGTGTTTTTTGTTTTTATCATGTAGTTTAATAAACATTTTTTATTTTTGTATTTACCTGGTGAGTTGATTGGTGCTTTTCGCTGGAATTTGCTGTTTTAACCAATCTTTTGCTTGCTTGTACCTTCTGACCAATTGGAGTGACGCACAGCGTCAGCGCAGGTTCACTACTCTGGATCCATAAACAGCGTCACGGGAGAACGCAAAGAGATTACAAGCGCGTCCACGTGTAGCAGAGGGACCTGAGCAACCAACAGAGTGTTCCCGGACGGACTGAAGCTTTTTTGGATATCTTAATCAGCTTCGGCACTCGAGATCTCTACAGCTCCATAACAGAGGAGAAAGGCATCTTTCATAGTCTATCCGGTAGCAACGGGACACGGAAACGACGGACCGAGAAGAACACTGTCATGGAACAAGAATCACATTCCTGCCCGACCCCCCTTCTGCTTGTCAGCTCCTTAAGTTCAGCTGCAGGCATTGGCTCCACATACACACACTGTGCCTGTGTAACATGCAACAATGTTGCATTTTTTGCCTCTGAGCACATAATCAGTGAACTGCTACTGCAGCTTCTCCAGTCCTCCCAGTTAATGGACTTTCCCATGTTCTCCCCTGTCTTTTGCTGACAGTTAGTGCAGTCCCACTCAACCTTTAGTGTGACCCCTGCCCCTCACTTTCTTTTCCACCCTAGATTACAGTGAGTACAGACCTGTCTGCATCCACCCCTGGTAAGGCCTTTCTCTCTTACCATAGTCCAACCTCATAGAAGCATCCCACATAGAGAAGCACTCTCTGCCTACACTACACCCACAAGTTCCTGTGTTTTCTAATCCAGCAATAAAATTAAGAAAGACATTAAGGACTTGTCATGCTTTGGAAGAGGGAGGACATGAGTTGAGCTTACTGGAACTAATCATACATCATTCGTGACCCTGGTTCCAGGAAAGTAAGAGAGAGACCGTGTATTAGAGGTCTACGCAGAAGCTATCACTCACAGCCTTCATGCTACAAAAGTGCAGCTCTACACAGCTATACAGCAAACTGCTACAGCTTTCTGCAAAAACAAGCAGCAGTTTAAACAGAACAGTAAAACAAAGACCTGTGTTAGGGAATCACACAGGAGCTACTACTCAAAGACTTTATGCTAAACAGAATAGTCTCTGCACCCCAGGACAAGCAGCAGCTTCACTCTGCCAGACAGGGCAGCAAGCTTTATACAGCAAACTGCACACAGCCTGCAACCTTACAGAGAAGCAAGCAGCTTACACTGCACAAGCAACCCTGCACACAAGGCAGCAGCTTTGCAAACAGACTGTACACACAAACCTAATTGCCTTTTTCTCTGTCTGAGTCCACCCGCTGCTCAGCCCCACAGTGAGGAGCCTACGGACACCTGTAAGCACAGCTGCCCCAACGCTGCACGCTGCAGGACACCGCTCGGCACCATCTGAGACAGACGCCCTACGCTGACAAGGTAAAAGACCGCACGCCACACGCACTGGCAAAAGGCCTACACACACCTACAGCATGGCAGAACTCAGAGCCTCACCAGACATCACGCAGGAAAGCGATCTCTCAGATACAGAGACCGCTGCGCATCTGCAACAGGCGCAGGCAGGCGCAAGGCCCAAACGGACAGTCACACTGACACAAAAGGGCCGCGAAAAATATGAGAGCGACATTGAAGCGCACCGCGCTAAATTAGAGTTGGCCTGGGAAACAACCGCATTGGAGTTACGCAATGTCGTTAGTATTGGCGATAATGCACAACAGCTCGCGCAGGCAATTATTCAAATAAAGTCTGATCACTCGTGCTACCAAGGGCTGTCAGAAACATACATCACCTACTTGACCAGAACCAACACCGGCGAAAGCCTGCAAGAAAGAGACTTACAAAATAACATTGATCTTGCACGTGACAGCCGCGTGCGGGCCGCCATCACAGACGCTCAAAGCGTGAGAAAAGAGCTCCTCCTGGAGACTGCATCGCAGCGCTCAAGCATATCCAGGCACTCATCTAGATCAGCAAGATCAGCGCAGTCTAACGCGTCCAGTGCAAGCACAAACGCTACCAAGGCACGAGCCGCCGCAGAGGCCGCACGTGCCAGGGCTGAATATAGTCGCAGAGAGGCAGCCGTAAGGACAGAAAGAGCGCGCATAGAAGAGGAGGAGCAGAATGCCGCTGCCAATGCCGCCGCTGCCGCGGCGCGTAAAAAGGCCGAATTGGACGCGGATCTAGAGGCACTTAATCAAGAGAAGGAAGCCGCTGCCGCCATAGCCCAAGCCGAAGTCCTAGAAGCAGCTGCGAGACAGGACGGCGGGGAGCTACCGTACAGACGGATAGCCTCAGAGGATTCAGCCCGACGCACTGAAGACTACGTAAGGAGCCTCTTCAGTGTAAACACCAGCGCACCATCTCAACACGGATGGAGCGACCCCACAGACAACGAAGACTCGCTAGGACCACGAGGAGAAGACGCTGCTCTGTCAATGGCATACGCTGCCTGGGATAGCCACAGCCGCAACAGTGATCCACACGCCAGAGCGCATACGGATACACCACAACAGGCTCGCAATCCAGGTACACCCACGCGGGAGAAAACAGCCCCTCACACTGGCCAGCAGCCATCACGCGTCCACACCAAGGAAGAGGCGACCGCACAGACCGTCCCAGCAACTACCTCAGAACGGGGCAAACGCGCCGACGTCTCAGGTCTGACAGACATAGCCAAGTACATGATCCGGCGCGACTTGGTGCACGCAGGACTCATCAGCTTCGACGACCGCCCTGAGAACTACCGGACGTGGAAGTTCACGTTCAAAGACGCAATCGACAGCTTGGACTTCTCAGCAAGGGAAGAGCTCAACCTGTTAGTCAAGTTCCTGGGGAACGTATCCAGGGAGCAAGCGCAGAGACTTCGGACGGCAAACGCACACCAACCCCAAGTAGGTCTGGACCTAGTGTGGGAAAGGCTAGAAGAGACCTATGGCAGCCCTGAAGCAGTCGAGGATTCACTCTTCAAAAGAATCGAGAGCTTCCCCAAGATCACGAGTAAAGACTACTCGAAGTTACGAGATCTTCTAGACCTGCTGCAAGAACTGGAGTTCGCAAGGAAAGACCATTCCTTAATAGGTCTCAACGCCCTAGATTCAGCTCGTGGAGTGAGACCCATCCTGGAGAAGCTACCCTTCAACCTCCAAGAAAGGTGGCTTTCACAAGGTTCCAAATACAAAAGGGAGAAGCAGGTTGTCTTCCCCCCATTCTCATTCTTCGTGAGCTTCATCTGCGAAGCGGCAAAGACAAGAAACGATCCCAGTTTCATCTTAGGTGCGCAAACCACATACAGTGCAAGCAGCCCGAAGAACGAGAGACCAGCGACGAGATATGGTAACCCCCAAACACCCATCTCGGCCCGTCGAGGACGTACGTGCTCCCACGCGCCAAACTATCCCGATCATCGGTCGGCAGTGCGGAGGTACAAGGACACCAGGGACCCCCAACAGGGAAGTCCCATACACACAGAAGGCCACAACCCACTCAACAGATGCTTTGGTTCAGGATAAGTACCTATAGGAACGAAAGGTACTTGGATAATTCGGAGTTGCTTCAAGCTGGGTTCCAACGACCCATCTAGCCAGGGGACCGTAAGCGAATAGATCAAAAGCACACTTGTGCGAAGGTACAACTACTTTGTCATGTACACCCAGAGTGCGATGACAACTCCACAACTCAAGAACAGCCATCCTCCAATGAGCGGGCATGGCGGGGAGAAAGAGAAGAGAAGAGTCAACTCCGTTCACATCTCAGCGCACTGAGGTTTGCGGGAAAAAGAAGGTTGACAAAATGTCCTGCTCCAAAATATGCTTGTCGCAGTGCACCCCCAGGACAAACCTGAGAAGGCTAATTGGAGTTACGCAAGCCCTCGACGACCAGAGCAACCGATCACTGGTCAGGTCAGAGTTTTCTGACATGTTTAACATACAAGATGGTGCCTTTCTTACACTCTCAGAACGTGCGGCAGGCAAATGGAGACCACAGGGAGAAGAGTGAACGGCTACACCATATGCTCAATAGACGGCAAAGTGGAACATGCCCTTCCCACCTCATCGAGTGCAACCACATGGCCCAAAAGGGACGAGATACCCACACCAGACTGCCTCATTCCCCCACCTCAAAGGAATAGCCAACCACCACTCGGCGGTGGAACAAGACGCCAAGATCCGGCTCTGCGCTAGGGACATCATGTAGGTTTAAATAAGTTCCGTAAACACACAACGGACCCCACAACGCGCCATAGCGCCCAAAACGCCGATCTCAGGAGTGATAGTGGGCAACTCGGTACACTACAGAAGCACGGGCAAGATACGTTGATGCCCGCAGAACGGAGGTGACAGAAGTGGAACCATCTCTCTCTGAACCATGTCTTGGCCATCTCCAAGTACCCGAAGGGCCAAGTGAAGAGGAAAGCAAGGTCATACCCCCTGAGACCACAAAGACATCCTCACGCCGATGGATGCGACAATGGCTTAGGATGCCGCAGTCAGACAGCCAAGGATGATGAGTCGACTCCACCGAAGGAAGAGAGGAACCTCCCAAAGGTGACCGACAAAGGGATCGTCCTAAACAACAACAAACAATCAGACAATACTCCCGCGAGCAAGGGCACAATTAAGACGTACAGTTGTTCCTCTCCACAGAGTATCAAGCCACGAGCACCAATTGCCACGGCTGGCATAGCCGAAAAGTTGCGCCCCACAGGCGAAGCCACAGTGTCAAAAGGGTTCGTTCAAACACGTAAGAGGGGACAATTGCAGAGACATTTCCCAAAAGGATTTACAAGGACAAGAGACTGTTCTTCGTCTGTCCAGGGAAAAAACAACCTCCATGGCAGTCAACAAAGAAACACCAAAAGCGTTTCACCAAACTACGCGGAGATGTTCTCGTGCAAGAGAAATGTACCGATGACTACGGTTCACAGCGTTCCAGACAACAAGGAACGATGACAAACAAACACCTCAAGGGAAGATAGAGGTATTCCGAGGTTACTGTCAAGGAGCTCTCTAAAGACGGACTAAGCAGTCGGGTGACTCCGCTACCATTCCGTTCACCAAGGAGGCGCTTCCCAACAATGGAGAACATGCCATCTCTAGGTTCACCTCCGCACCTCTGGCGGCCCACAAAGGAACAGAGAACAAACAACTTTGTGGTCTTCATCCAGAAGATATTCTTTACCGGCCACGCAAAGCCAGCACCTCTAATGGAGGAAGGCAAAATGTCGGTACACGTACCTCCAATCACCTGGGGCCTACCACCCTCAGGAACCCTATCAAATCCGTGGAATGTTCAACCCAACCCAGCGCTCAGCTTCAGGGAGTCTCCCTGAACGACGCCCCCTTTATTGGATTACATTCGACAACCAGTTTTCCAGGGACAGTAATCCGCTCCCACAAGGAGCAAAAGCCCTCTCCTTTGCCAAACGCCAGGTGATAGAGCAACAGGCTGCCACGGCTGGTATACCTACAAGGGGATAACACTCTGTGGGTGAAACTACAGAGACAAAAGACTGTTCTCTCACAGACTAAAAGGAAACAGTGCCAGAGACTTTTATACAAAGACATTGTGGTGCAACCACAAACCTGGACTGTGCACTCCACCCTGCTCCTTTGCCAAAGAACCTTGGCCAAGGGACCTTGATACCAGTGATACCGGCCGTTGTCACTCGCTATGTGGACATGGACTCTTTGATTGTTGAGAATGTGATGTTATCTTGTATGCATTGCACAATTGTTCCCACATATTCCAGTTATATAGTGGTATCTCCAGATACCAGACGGGATGTCATGGAACAAGAATCACATTCCTGCCCGACCCCCTTCTGCTTGTCAGTCTCCTTAAGTTCAGCTGCAGGCATTGGCTCCACATACACCACTGTGCCTGTGTAAATGCAAACATGTTGCATTTTTTGCCTATGAGCACATATCAGTACTGCTACTGCAGCTTCTCCAGTCCTCCAGTTAATGGACTTTCCCTGTTCTCCCCCTGTCTTGCTGACAGTTAGTGCAGTCCCACTCAACCTTTAGTGTGACCCCTGCCCCTCACTTTCTTTTCCACCCTAGATTACAGTGAGTACAGACCTGTCTGCATCCACCCCTGGTAAGGCCTTTCTCTCTACCATAGTCCAACCTCATAGAAGCATCCCACATAGAGAAGCACTCTCTGCCTACACTACCCACAAGTTCCTGTGTTTTCTAATCCAGCAATAAAATTAAGAAAGACATTAAGGACTTGTCATGCTTTGGAAGAGGGAGGACATGAGTTGAGCTTACTGGAACTAATCATACATCATTCGTGACCCTGGTTCCAGGAAAAAACACTGTGGACGGGTATACGAGTACTGTTTATTCTCTGTTTTACACTCCCCTACCAGTTCTCTTCACGGTGTCCATCCTCCCTTACCCAGCTACTTCACATCAGATCATCTTTGGGGATCTAATGTTTTATGAGTTTCTTTACCTGCCACCACACTGCAGCTGTTTTATCCAGAGATCTTTACATATGGACAATATATATGGGACTTTGTGAAATGTTCTCTGTTCCCATCCACGGTATTTTTTTTTTTTGTTTCAATTTTTTTTATTAGGCATTTGTTCAGTTTACAGTTATACAGACATATCTTGGCCTAATACAGGGTTTTTTGTTTTTAGACATTGATAGCATCGACATGCCATCGACCCCTATTCATGGGTCGAAAAGGCCGGCGAGAAGGGGGAAACAGAAAAAGAGGGGGGGGGGGTGGAAGGTCTCGACCTCCTCAGCTTTCTGTGGGAGGTCCATCCTACGTCTCATCTGTCTCGTATTAGGGGTAGATCCGTTTTATATGTGGAGGTTTCTCTTCTGCTGATTGGGTCAGCTACGGTTCCCAAACTTTATAAAAGGACGTTGTTGTTCTTTTCAGGGAGGCTGATAATTTTTCCATCAACATTACCTTGTGGATTCTTTTCTTTATTGTTTGCTTTGGGGGGGGAGACGGGAGACACCTTCTTCTATGAGGCGGCCACCGCACATCTAGCCGATGTGAGAATGAAGGAGATTCATTTTCTTATTGGGCGGTCAATGTTCTCCTTTTTGCCCGCATCCTCTCCAGCATAGATCGAAGGCCAGAGGGTAGATTTGTTTTATTCTGACTGGGGTAAGATACCAGCGAAACAGTATTTTGTAGATGTTTTCCTTAATTGTGGTACATATGGAAGTTCCTGAGGCTGATTCCCAAATACTTTCCCAGTCCTCTCTGTCTATAACTATATTCAATTTGGCTGCCCAGTTGAGCATGTAATCATGGGTAGGGGCGTCTGTCGCCCTCTCCAATTCTGCGTAAATTTGCGTTATGAGACCTTTTTGGTGGGCTGTGTCCCTACACAGCCTTTCAAAACTAGTGAGAGGGGGAAATTCCAATGTTGGGGATAGAGTTTGAATAAAGTGTCGAATCTGGAGGTATTTGAAGACATTCAGTCCCGTCATTTCATATTTATTTTGTAATCTTTGGTAACTCAGGAACTGCCCTAAGCTCAGGAAAGTCGGCAATTGCCCTGATATTATTTTACTGTAAATTGGTCAAATTGTCTGGGTTCACAACCAGGTGGGAATTTGGGGGTTTTAAGAATTGGAACGAGTTGGGAGTTAGTGGTCGTGAGCTTGAATTTAAGTTTGGATTTCGTCCAAATCTCCCATGTGTGCCTCATCGGTCCTAATTTAAATTTACTGTTTTGCATATCTTCCTTATTCAGGGACCAAAGGCATGCTGGCAGAGAAGGCGTGCCGGCGTATTGCATTTCTATGTCTAACCAGCAATATTGGTCTGGGTTTGCGTTCCAGACTACTACCTGTCGCAGCTGGGTGGCTTGGTAGTATCTTATAATATCTGGGATTCCCAGGCCCCCTCTCCCTCTTGAGGCGAGTAAAACTGCCCTGGTTATCCTAGGCTTTTTACCCTGCCAAATAAAATGAAAGATTTGTTTCTGGATATTCTTTAATTCTGAGCCAGGGATGTGGACCGGGAGAGTCTGGAAGTAATACAACAATCTGGGGAGTATGTTCATTTTAACTGAGATCATTCTCCCAATCCATGATATTTGGTACCCTCCCCATTTATCTAGGTCATGTTTAATTTTCCGAAATAGGGCCGGGTAATTGTGTTGGTATAGGGATTGGTAGTTCCTAGATACATTTACTCCCAAGTATTTGATATAGGAGGAACTCCATCGGTAATTAAAATTTAGCTTGTTTCACCTCTGGCTCTGGCAGGTTTAGATTTAACTCTTCGGATTTGTCCCTATTAATTTTGTATCCTGATATTTTTCCAAAGTCTAGAAGTTCTTTTTGGAGATTGGGGAGGGAAATTTGGGGTTTGGAGAGCGTTAAGATGATATCGTCCGCGAACAGGGATATCTTATATTGCTTATGTCCAATTTCTATTCCTTGGATGTCTACATTATCTCGAACTGTGGACGCCAGGGGTTCTATAGTTAGTGAAAAGAGGAGAGGGGATAAGGGGCATCCCTGTCTTGTGCTATTTTTAGTATTGAATCTCTGTAGGCTGCCCCCTGGTTCCACTGTATTTTTGTAAGCTATTAGTAGTCCCATCCTTCTACACTCACAACTTTAGCCCATCCTGAAAAAGTGTAATTTATGACAACTTTCTGTTGTCTATCTTTCAACCAGTTTTCAATCCAGGTGCATATATTATTACTGAGTCCAATTTGCTTTATTTTATACACCAACCTTTTGTGAAACCGTATCAAACGCCTTTGCAAAATCTAAGTAGACCACATCAACTGCGTTACCCTGGTCTAAATTCCTACTTACCTCCTCAAAGAAACAAATAAGGTTAGTTTAGCATGATCTATCCTTAATAAAACCATGCTGACTATTACTAATAATTTTGTTTTCCATTAGGTATTCCTGAATATTATCCCATATTAAACCTTCAAGTAGCTTCCCCACTGTTGAAGTCAGGCTTACAGGTCTGTAATTCCCCGGTTGTGATCTAGCTCCCTTTTTAAATATAGACCCCATGTCTGCTTTACACCAGTCTTGTGGTACTGAGCCTGTGGAAATGGAGTCCTTGAATATATGTAATGGTTTGGCTATTACTTAACTCCTTAAATTGTGTTGCCTTGTGGCGATATAGTCTGCCCAGTTATAGCCAAACTCCTGAAGGTCTTTCACCTTTATGACAGCTGCTCAGCTGATTATGATCGATGCTGTGTGCAAATACTGGTCTGGATCCCTTCATCCAGTGGCTCTGCATGCGATGGGGGCCCCTCTGGCAGTAGAGAGGTTAATATGGAGTTAGATGGGGACCTTACTCCTCTCCGGAGACCTGAGGTCCAGATGCATCTGAGTCCTAACAGGAGAGAGGGGGAGTTCCACAGGGACATTTCTGAGAGCAGCGGGAGGTTATAAATTCAGGGACAGGCTCACACAGTCCTGGGTTTAAATGTAATGTAGGGTCACCTGACTGCAAAATAAGGGAAGAGATTCTTGACATAGCGTTGACCTCTCGCCCTTTTCACTCCTTCGGGATGGACACACTATTCCCTGCACGTGTAGTTCTATGTAGCGCTGCTCCCCCCCCCTCGCGACATCTGACCTTTGCTACCAGTGTCATGGTGCTTCATACCTGTTAGGTTCCAGGAGATGCTGAGGGTCCACGTTGGTATGGGGAAACAGGATAGGCTTTTGGATGTCTTCAGGCTGTGTTCTTTATCTAGTGCAACGCCTCCATTCACAGCAGGCTCCAACGTTGCTGGAGACAGTACCCACTGTGAAAGTCATCATTCATACCCCTACCCAATAGACTAACTTAAGCAGGGATATATAAAACAGGATCTTTTTATTGCATCCACTGCAGGTGTTATTACAGTGAATACATTTCTCAGTATGGGATCCCAGGCCTCTGGATGGTGCCCGACCTTCTCAGAATTGAGGCCTCCCAAGCATGCTTGTTATTCTCTTCAGCCCTCCCTTGAGGGAGAGACTTGGATTGACTAGTTTAGAGCTGTTTCCACCCTAGTGCAGCGGGGGAGGGCACAAGGTCTGCACCCGGATTGGCTGCACACAGACCAAGTGCCACCTCCACCCGTGTCACTTAGGGAGGCTGCCCGAGGATGGGGAAAACCCAAGATGATAGCCTGCTGGTACCAGGTCTTACATGACAGAGGGGGAGCAGCGCAGAAGTATAGCCAGAACCAGCCATGGCTACATCTATAAAATAGATGTCTTTCTGATCCTAACCCACCAAAAACTATTTGATCAGGTGTCATTCCCCCATTTACTAAGAGAAAAGTCCTGCAAATGGGGGAAATCATTTATTTTCTCTTCTTACCCCCAAATAAACCCTTTAACTGCCCGAGGGGCAAGAAAGTTGAATACACAAATCAGAAAACCTTGTTGTCCCAAGATTATTCTACAGTATCTACAAGCAAGTTGTTATCCCCAGTCCCTCCCAATATCACACCCTGTATTAAACACATTTACATTGCTGTAGCTTGTAAAGATATTTGTGTTCTTTGCACCAGGTCCTTCTCAGACACGTATTAAAAATAATTTGCTTCTAGCCACAAAGATCCAGTCTTATATAAAAAGACTGTAAAACCCCTCCAAAGAATGTGGGTACAGAAGAGAAACATTAGTTTGGTTCTATGTGGAGAGATCAGATTAGAAGAGGTTTCTGCCCCAGTAACCAGACACGGAGACCTCAGCCGAGAGCACGAGATTTTATTCAAGTGAAACAAAAACACGATGCAGATTTGGAACAAAAAACACCTGCTCTGTGCCGGACCCTTCCCCGGTTACAGAGGGGGGGTCTCATGTGACTTTCTCTTCCACGGTGGCGACCGGGCACAAGAGATGGGCACAAGAGATGGGCACAAGAGATGGGCACAAGAGATGGGCACAAGAGATGGGCACAAGAGATGGGCACAAGAGATGGACACAAGAGATGGACACAAGAGATGGACACAAGAGATGGACACAAGAGATGGACACTGATACACCCCCCCCCCCCCCCCCCACAAGTAATAAGGCACTGGTTGTTAGCAGGTAACGTACAGCCCCTCAGAGCAACATCACATGTTCAGAGAGCCTTACTGCCCCAGTACAAGAGGTCACCTTTAAGGGGTGCAGCATTAAGCCGGTTTCCCTTTGTAAAGGATGGAGGTCGCTAGACTGTGGGCAAAGCTTGGATTTATTGGGGAATAAATGGCTGACAGTGTTCAAGTTCTGAGTGCGCATAGAATTCTTATCCACATTTTGCAGATCTCCAGTTATCATTGAGACCCAACTGAAGTTGGCAGGATGTCTCGCTGAAGTGCAGGAGGAGTTAGGCGACCTATAACCCTAGCATGGTCATTAGTGACCTACTGGTTAACCAAACCTTGCGCCCCAGGGGATTCTGGGAAAGCAATGATGTCACGAGTCTCTAGCAGGGAAGAAGGGGCAGCCAGTGTCTCGGGCCAACCAGGAGCCGCTACTCCAGGGAGAGGGACTTGAACTCGATGCCCTCCAGAGACAGAAAGGAGATGGTGTCCATGGGCAGGCGGTTGGGGAACGCGATGATCTGCCCCTGCGGTAACTTCACATTCAGCGCGTCGGCTTGGTACTCAAAGCAAATCTGCAGGAGAGAGAGACGGGGTCATTCAGAGGCTGAGTGAAAGCAGCGGTACTGCGCCCGATAGCATGACCCAAGTAACAGATTGAAGCACATGGGACCTCATTGTTTAGAAGGACCTTTGCCATGTTTAGGCCTCAAAATACCAGATCACTGGCAAACCTGGTCCCGTCATTTTAACCCATTCCCTGCAACATGCAAGAAACGGGACTGCTGGCTTCTAAAGGAAATACTGATACCCTGGGTTTGCAAACAGTAACAAATAATGGTACATGCATACCCCCGAGTACTAGCATGATCAGCCCATTTATTTTCTATTACCCTGCCCCCCCCCCCCCC
>WSYH01007602.1:0-32525 GCA_036426205.1 Ascaphus truei
TGAAAAATGTTACTATAGCAAAATCGATTATTTGAATGCTTTTGTCAGTTGTAAATAAAATAAGTAGTGGCATTCTGCTAGTGAAAATTAAAAAAAAGCAGAAATATTTCATTCTTCTTTGTATTTCCGATCGCTTCTTCCTTTATTGTGTCCGTTGGGTGTATTTCTGGCGTGTGCCGGCTTCGGGAGCCCTCTGACTCCGTTTCCTCCGTCTGCTCGGATAGCGTGCGGATTGTGAGGAGGGCGAGACCTGGCGCTGGGCGAGATGCTGAGAATGAAGTGATAAGAACCTGCGCAGGAATGTGAAGGTGCGCGGAATGTCCTGGTATTTCCTCCTCGCGGACGAGTGACTGCGGAGAGAAAACAAACGAATGTATCAGGTTCCAGCGAGCGAGCTGACGTCTTCATCCAGAAATGTTAATATTGGTTGGAATTCCTGAGATGCTTTCGATACCTTGCTGAATGTACGCATCTTACTTTGGGAAAATAATCTGCCTTAAAAGCAGAGAAAAGCCACCCCTGTCTTGCTAGTCTAAATAAAATGATGCCTTGCATCACCCCAGGTGAAACTTCCACTATATTAGCTAAAGTATCTCAATTTATCTTTTCCTGACAGTTTATGATTTTAAGGAAATTTGAGATGTTTGTTAAAAAAAACCCGGCCTTTTAGCAACCATGCTGGTTGTGAAAATGAGCTGGGACAGAACCTGCTTTATTTGCATTCAGGGGGGTTTATTTGCTGTAATTAGAAAGGCGGCACTTTTTGGGGGATGGTTATTTACGATAAGCACAGTAATTTATGAATTGATACTCCACATGCTGCACGTATGTATGTATGTATATCTTTATTATATAGCGCCATTAATGCAATAGCGCTCAAGCCGGTAATACACGTTACAATCATATAAATAACAATAATACAAAAAACCACATAATGGGAAGAAGCGCTTCAGACATAAAAGTAAGATTTAGGAAAAGGAGCCCCTGGCCGAAGAGCTTACAATCTAATGTGAAGGTAGGAAGAACGTACAGAGACAGTAGGAGGGCGTTCTGGTAAGTGCGTCGCAAGGGGTCAAGGTTGATGTATGAGGTGTATAGTATCAGCCACGGAGTTCTCATATGCTTTGACGATGAATAATCAAGGCTTCTTCACCTTGTGACACTGATCTGCATTCATGTATTGTGAGGGGGAAAGAAAGACTAGTTCTTGCGTGAAGGACATGAAAGTGACAAGGAGTTACACCACAGATATTGAAGGCCCATTACGGGTATCACACCTGGAAGGACGTGAGCTCCACTGATTAGTTATGGGGAGATAACCAGTAACAGAGCTTGATGGTTATCTCCCCAAAAGGGGCAATTCTATCTAACTGCTCTATAGTAGATATAATGCCTTCTGCTTGGGGTAACTGGAACTACCAGTATCATGCATCTATTTCTTAGGATAAGGGGAAAAAATTATATATTTTTTTTATATTATTATATTACATGTGGCTTGCAGAGAATTTGCCATTTTTATTAAGAAAAACATTGTGATCTAGTTAAAAAATATCCGGGAGTGGGAACACAACTTGATAGCTAGAGATGCAGTCCACTTAGAGTGGACATGTTTATTAGAAATGGCCTTTTAGAAACGCACTTGTACCTTGTGGGAGGCACAGAGGCAGGTAAGCGATATAACCTATAGTCAGCAAAGCACGATCTGCTGTATGGCTCCCAAGTCTGCGATATCTGCCATTAAATGAAGGCGGTATCGCCGATTCAGCGGACTGCGCTTTGATGACTCCGGGACATATTGAAGCATATTCACAATCAGATAAAGGGAAAAAAGACTGGCAGAAATGGAAGGGATAATCTTAGATCAATGGAAGAGGCCGATCGTAAATGGAGAATTGCCTGAAAACTGCCAATCTGCCTCTAAAAATCTTACTGAGGTTTGTGAAATGTAGCAATTTATAGCAAAAGCGGTGAGTTTCAGACAGATTCACTTAAAACAATATTGAGGAGTTCACTTTTTAATGTCCCAAATGTCAGCAAATATCCTTCAAGTGAACCGTTTCAGGTTGTAGGCATACTTAGCGATTCAGAGAAATTTTTACCTGGGATTCTCTCATCTCAGATACAAACATCAAAACATCAGAAACAGTACGAGGCTGAGCTCAGACAGGCTGCTGCGCGTGCGCAGTCCGCGCCTCTTTGCTGGGCGATGTGTGCTCATCCCCAGCAGACAGAATGACGCAACTGGGGCGGAACTTTAAAACCTGTGTGTGATGGCTAGCGAAGTGGCGGGACGCGGCTGCCGCTTAAAATCACAACTTCATTTGTCTTCTTCAAGTGGCAGGGTATCAACGCTGTACTTTGCACACCCACCAAGTGAAAGAGTGGCGAATGGGTGCACGTAAGCGCCGCACCCCGCCCCGGTGGCCTGTCTGCACCAGCCTACACTAGCAGCCACGTTCCTGAATTTGCGTGAGATCACATGACACAAGTGGCTCCCGGATGTCGGAAACTGAGGCGGCTCCACTTCCATTTGATCGGTCTAGCTCTCACTGCAGTGGTCAGCCGAACACGCCCTACAGAATGAGCAAGGGTCCATGATATACCTGCACGTCATAAGGGCCTCCGGCGTGCGGCACCTACCAGGAACGTGATAAAGAAACGTCATTTGTTTTGCAAAAGTTCATTTTTGTTTTTAAAGATTTGCCAGTTTCACCATTTTGCAGAATTGAGGGGAAATTGTATGATGGTTATATATTAGCGCCAAAAGTTGTACTCGGCGTTTCACAAAGAATACAGTACGGGGAAATAATAATACAATAAGTGCAGCAAAAATCTGACAATGGGAAAGGAAATCCCTGCCCCCAAAGAGCTTACATCTAAGAGGTTCTAGGGGAAACTTACAGAGAGACAGGTGAGGGAATAAGTGCTGATGATGGCGTGCTTGGCCACAAGGGTGGTATAAGCGACTGGGACAGTAGCCATGAGTGCGGCTTTTGGGATGCTTGATTTGTGGGGCAGTTTTAAGGTTAGTCGGTGTTAAATGAAAGGTTAACACCATTTACAGGGGAAAGAGATGGCAGGGAGGGTGGGGGAGATCAGGTGTGTATATCTGGCTTCAGTATGGTCAGCTTCAGAAATAGCACGTATTTAAGGACCACAAGCCCCTCCCCTACCACACGCAGCACTATCATCAGAGATCTGACTCAAAAGAATGTTCATGGTCCCAAGGTTACAGCAAAGTATCGGCCGCTCCTCCTTCTTTACCGTGCACCCAAAACTGGACAGTCTACCGGAGACTCTCACAGCGCCACCCAGTTTAAGTTCTTTCAAAACTAAGGCTGTCTCACCTTTAATCGGTCTGTAACTGTTACATAAGCCACCTATAAATATATTATCTCTTACTTGCATGCAATGGCTTGTATGTAATGTATACCCTGCTCACTTATGTAACTGTATTTGTAACCATGTATTTGTCATCTAACTCGGTGCCCAGGACATACTTGAAAACGAGCGGTAACTCTCATGTGATACTTCCTGGTAACATTTATTAAAAAATAAAATAACATAGCTTACACATTTATTTGAAGGGCTCGTGAATTTTGTTTGCAAAGGTTTCTGTTTTGCGATATTTTTTTTTTTTTTTTCACAGCCTCCCAAAAAAGGAACGTGTCGGTTGAAAACGCGAACGTGTGCAATTATTTAAACACTTATTTATTATCTTCCACACAAATCCTCTTACCAGGCATCCTACCCCAAACAGAGCGGAGTATTCTGCGGTGTCCTGATTTCAAAGAAAGTTTGAGAAGCCTTCAGGATCAGACTGTTGGGTTTCAGACGCATCTGAACTCCCCCACCCCCAAAGTAAAAACACAACATTAAATAACACGCCCCCCCCTCGCCCCCGAACCATAACATGTCTCACATTATTAACTGATGTATTGATGAAGACCTACCACCAGGCAGAGTAAAACCAATGCTGGCAATTTCACACCACGGGGCTCTATAATGATTCAGGTTGATAAGAAGATCGCTGACTGACACCTGTATTCCATCAGCCAGCAAGATTGAAGTTTGACCAGCTCTGTACCTGCTGAGAGTTAGCGTGGCATCAGCACCAAGTGGAACTATATGATCACAAAGTGATTGTGGAGATCACACAAGAGGAGACGTTCTGTCTCTTGGAGCTCAGACTTTCTATAACAACAGTCGCAACCGATATCTTCTTGCGCCCAAAGAAAATCTATGTGTAGATACTGGGTGCGAAATAATTGAGAAATATGGCCGGGCCCGGATCAACTAGATATAGAGGAAAGATTTCATTCTGAGAACTTTGATATAATGTGAGCAGAGAAGACATATATATAATATATGTATATATATATATATATATCATAATATATATATATCTATATATATATATATATATAATATAATATAGCAACTGTAAAATCCTGTATATTCATCTGATGTTTAGGCAGGTCTGCAACCCTGTCTTTCACCATATCGCCCAGCACACAGCACTTCCACTGCAGCAAGGGATTCTGGGGAAATGACATGTCAAAGAGCACACAGTGCACCTTTTATCTCACGCTCACATTACATGGGCAACCTTAGGCCGGGCCATAGAGGGGTTGGGAGAGGGAGGCGCGCTAACGCTGAGGCTCGTCTGCTTCAGTCAGCGCGATGTCACGGACTTGAGGCGAGCCAGCGTGCGCAAAGGGAGCCGGGGGAGGTGGTTGGAGGCGGGGCAGTGACGTCGCTGGGCCAATCGCCCGCGACGCACTGACGTCAATTCACGGCGCCGTGACGTTGACGCTGCTTCGTGCTGATTGGATGTTTCCAGCCGACAGCGCACTGAAAAAACAGCTTGGCGTCGGACTGAAACCTCCAACGCCTCAGCACGCCTGCGGAGCTGGTGAGCCCCCTCTCAAGGCATCCTCATTGAGATGCAGGGGCTCAGCGCGGAGCGTCGCACGCCTCAGCAGGTGGTCATCTATGGACGCAGCCTAGCCAATGCATGCTGCTTTAAAACAGCTTTAAGCAAGGGCTGGGAGATGCAAAGTCAGTAAACCCACTCACGACATGTTCAACAATTGATGGGTTCAATCAGTGTGAGGTTGGCAGCTGGACATTGCTCAATGAGATGAAAAATAGGTAATCACCACCTATTAGGTTATGGGTGTAAAAAAAGTGACTAAAAACATCCACAGTAAAGCATAAAGCAAACTGTAAATATTTCCTGATATCATATTTATCATGGCATGTCTTAGGACAGGTCTGCAACCCTGTCTTTACAATTATATCACCAGACACAGCACTTCCACGCAGCAAGGGATTCGTTTTTTTTTTTGTTTTTTTTTTTTTTTTTTTTTTTTTTTTTTTTTTTTTTTCTTCCTTTTTTTTTTTTTTTTTTTTTTTTTTTTTTTTTTTTTTTTTTTTTTTTTTTTTTTCTTTTTTTTTTTTTTTTTTTTTTTCCTTTTTTTTTTTTTTTTTTTTTTTTTTTTTTTTTTTTTTTTTTTTTTTTTTTTTTTTTTTTTTTTTTTTTTTTTTTTTTTTTTTTTTTTTTTTTTTTTCGGATGCTTCAGTAAGTGAGCATGAGATAAAAAGGTGGGCACGGGGTGCTCCTTTTGCAGTCATTCCAGAATCCCTGCTGTGGAAGTGCTGTGTGCTGGGTGATATGGTAAACAAGGGTTGCAGACTGTCTAAGACTGCAAATGATAACAGGAATATTGTACGTGCTTTAGCTTTACTGGGAGGGTTTAGTCACTTTTACCAAACATAACCTGAATAAATATATCGCTACACATATAATAGACATATAGAGACAGAGAGTATCGGTATAGATACATCTTATACTGACGAGAAAGATATATATGATACATAATAAGAGAGATATATAGCTATATACATAGATATATATATATATATAGTTATACGTTACCGTTCCAAGGATTGGTAAACAAGAGACAGCACTCAGTGTTGAAAATCAAAGTGTATTAGTGAAAGCAAAAATACATCCAGAAACCCAACTTTTCGGTCCTACAGAATGGGACCTTCCTCAGGGGGATACAAAAGGCATATACACATATATATATACATATATATATATATACACATATATATATACACACACATACATACACACACACACACACACACACGGTGCGTGTGTGCGTGCACACCTGCATTGTAAACACAATCTGGCTTGCAATTAACAAAGGAATTTGAATCCAGGAGATAGAATGTTGGATGAAAAGTCAGACACATTAGTTGGAATATGAAAGCTACTGGAAGGAATTCTGGCTTCTGGGGCCTTTTTGCTACATTTAACGCTTAATTTTGCAAATCGGATCTTTTCAGACGAGTTAGAGGGGCAGTCCCCACACTGGGCCAAAGTGCACAGTTTGCAGTGATATATTCAATAAGTGCAGTCGGTCCAGTATAATTGTATGGAATCATATTTAGAAATAGAAAATATTTCCCCTTATTTCTAGCTGCAGCAGGGACCCTGAGAGCAGGGGGTGACTGTCAATCCTTTTCTCCAACCCAGGGACGAGGTAATAGGATTTAAACAAAACCCCTCCTGTGAAAGTGCCAAGCAGAAAAGGGGAACGGATAAGGGAGCGTGAAGTCACGGGTAAAGGCAGTAAAACCTACCTTACACATCAAGTTACAATGTATGCAAACATTGCCAGGCTATACAGTACGTTAACATGTTATTGTAATTGCTTGTACAGTTCTTTAAATGCATTAAATCCCATTGTTAAAGGCCATTAAACACGTTGGTGTCAGTGGCACTCAGCGCTTGGATGTAGGACTGGACTTTTAAGCCTGGTCACTTTTTGGAAGCCCTGAAACTTTGCATCTGATGAGAGCCACTGAGCTAGCTGTTTATTTTCACAGTTTGGAAGAGAAATGAAGGGACCGAATCCTTCTGCAGAACAGATTTCAGCCTGCTGGCGAATTCCAGCATTGCTTTGGAATAAGAGGAAGAAGGAACCCTGGTCTCTGAAGTGGGGAAATCCAGTTCCTGAACACAGAGCGTGGCCAAATGTTTTTATCGAGCCCGGTGCCCCAATCAGCAAAAATTAAATTGTAAGCTCTTTAGGGCACAAATTCACTCCCCTGCAATCTACAGTATTGCAGATATATCACAGTGCTGCATGTGTGTCTATGAATATATATATATTTGAGAAAGTCGCTCGTGTGCAACGAAACGCGTCAGGACTACGTCATCACGCAAAGAAACGACGTCATCACGCAGCGCGTGTTCGAGCCGGATCATGCGCGGAGCAGATTTGTGGCTAGAGACTACAGGAGACCCTGCGGAGGTTCCATACCGATCGGGTTGAGGACTTCCGGTTATCGTTGTTCCCCGTTACTGTCACGTGACATTTGGATTACGGATCTCAGACGCGGAGACTCCGGCGTGCCGGTGATATAATATAATCACAATTGCCTGTATTTTAGATACCGTTGTGAGTGATATTCTTCCCCTTCCCTCTCCTTCCCATCATTAAATGTACTTTTTTACGCTATGGGGCATGCGCTCTCTCTTCTCCTTATATATATATATGTATATATATATATACACACAAACACAATGTTTTTCCCATGCTCACTGAATGTTTCACTTATACACCGTGACAACAAAACTAGGACCCTAAGTGTTCTGGGTCCCTCTGTTCTAATTATCCATTCTCATCATAAATCCCCACAGCTTGTTACATCCAAGGTAGACATGCGTTGGAGATCCCACTGGCAGGGAATCAGTTAACTCCCATCAAAGTGCCTGGGCTCTGTATAGTACCCATGAATTAAATAAGATGTCATGATTTACCATAAAGCCCCACATCTGTGGCCCATCTGTACGTGCTCGCACAGTACCTACATGCAAAGCTGCCCGCTGTATGGGGCTGTGGCACACTGCAAGCTGAGAGAAGGCACGGTTTGTTACAGGCACATTCATGTCACTTCAAAGATATGGCATCTAAAGACGGATGGTTCTGTGGGGTCTCCTTACTGTACCCTGCCAATCACAGGCACAGTGTGAATGATAGTTATACCCCGTAGGACCAGGTGGAGATCGGTAAGATTAATGCACCGAATTCCTGCACTTCAGCTGCATGATGTGGGCTGGACAATTCCACCGATGGCAAAGAAAGGAAAATAGGGATTCAAGTAGCATGAAAAGGCAGCGCTCCTGTGCTGCATCCTGGAAGCGCTTAATAAGTTCAAATACACCCGTTTTATTGGGGTTATCCTATATCCGCCGAATTGACTGATCAGGCAGTTTTTGGCCAAAATTCCATATTGATCTCATGGGGAATTTCGGATTTCAGGCACCTCGATGGTTATTGAATAAACCCCTTAGGTTGTACTATAAGAGCAGTAGCGCCCATATAGGCAACCCCCCCTCCCCTCCCAATACAGTCATACTATTTTAGCAGCATATACCAATATATAATCATGTGTGGGTCTGTGTGTATTATTGTGCATGTGCCAAGGTGTGTGTATATCAATGTATATATCGGGGTCTGTGTTAAGACTTTGTGTATTAGGGTCTACGGGGTTTCTTCATTACGCTGTGATAGTGCCGATCGGGACACTATCGTATGGAGACTCTCATTGAAGTCCCATTCCCCAATCACAGGTTAATTAATAACCCCCTTCGTGGCAGGTTCACCAAGCGTGGGATCGGTTGGCACACTCAGTTCAAGTCCATGGGAGTTAAAGCCAACTCATACTGGTGATCAATGAAAGTGTCCCTTTGTGTGTATTAGTGTCTGTGTGCTTTACTGTGTTAATGTGTATCAGTGTGTCTATATGTGTATCAGTGTGTCTACAGTATGTGTATCAGTGTGTCTATATGTGTATCAGTGTGTCTATATGTGTATCAGTGTGTCTATATGTGTCTCAGTGTGTCTATATGTGTCTCAGTGTGTCTATATGTGTATCAGTGTGTCAATATGTGTATCAGTGTGTCTATATGTCTATCAGTGTGTCTATATGTGTATCAGTGTGTCTACAGTATGTGTATCAGTGTGTCTATATGTGTCTCAGTGTGTCTATATGTGTATCAGTGTGTCTATATGTCTATCAGTGTGTCTATATGTGTATCAGTATATGTTTGTCAATTTGTGAAGGGGCTAAAGAGCATCAGGTGCTAGAATTTGTTGACGGCTTTAAGTGACAGGGGGCCCACTAAATGTTGTGCATACCAAAATATTTGACAAGGTAATAATATTAGTATTTATTTACAAAGGTTTGTATAGCAAGATGGCCTTGTGACCTCCTGATGTCACACATGGTAATGCGTTATCACAATACTGTACTGCAGGGGTACTCAACACCAGTCCTCAAGCCTCCACCCTCCCCCCCTCCCCCCCCCCCCACTAGGTCAGGTTTTCAGGCTATCCCTGCTTCAGCACAGGTGGCTCAATCAGAGTCTCAGTCATTTTGATTGAGCCAACTGTGCTGAAGCTGGGACATCCTGAAAACCTGACCTGTTGCGGGGAGGGGTGGGGGGCTTGAGGACTGGAGTTAAGTACCCCTGTGGTACTGCGCGGTTTTGTAACCTCATCATATGTGGCGACTCCAGATGTTTTTTGTGTGTTTTTGGTAGATTGGTATAAATAAAGAGTTAATAGTGAGAAAGCATTTGCACCCTCCAATGCTAAAGAGGTTGAAGGAACCCCCCCCCCCCCCCCCCCCCCCAAAAATGACATTCCTGCAATATTTTGGCTTATTTTGGGATTTACCACACCCTTCATTAAACTGGTTCTCTCCGAGTCTGGCTTCAATGACTTCCATTTGATGCTTTCCTATGTGCTTCTCATCTCAGTAAAAATAACTTTCAACCCCAATTTAGAAGCAGGTCTGAGAATATATACATTTCAAGGAGAGCTCAGCTGGAGAAATAAAACCCTTGTAAATAGCTCAAGAGATAGGTGCACATTTTGGGCCGGGAGCCAAGAACACTAAACTATTGGACTCGGCACATCTGCTTCAGGGTGTTCTCCTCCAACCCTGAAGTACAAATAAAACAGGAATATTACTGAAGTTTCTTTTTGTGTGTGTGTGTGAAAGATACTGTTTCACTTGCAGACTGCTTTCATTTTTGTGGTTATTGCTAAGCCTGTATCATTGAATTCTCCATCCATAGCATGGAATAGCAGGCCCGGCCTTCGAGCTGCTTTATGGAAGCTCTTAATGTTTGTGGAAATAAAAAAATTCCAGCCATCCTGCCCACGCAGACATGGAAAAGTCACCCCGTTTATATTGATGAGAGATCCTTCAGCTGTGTAGTGAGGACCCGCAGGGGCGAGATT
Source organism: Ascaphus truei (assembly GCA_036426205.1). Classification (NCBI taxonomy): domain Eukaryota; kingdom Metazoa; phylum Chordata; class Amphibia; order Anura; family Ascaphidae; genus Ascaphus; species Ascaphus truei. Next base: position 10,332 of record WSYH01007602.1, read on the forward strand.
TGGGGATCCCAGACACAGAACAATACATGTTAGCTAAAAATGCAAATTTCAAAATAGAGTTCATTGAATCTATTAGGAGAACCAATGATAAAAATCAGTGCGACTGACGCCCAGTGAGTGAGGCTGACGCCCAGTGAGTGAGGCTGACACCCAGTGAGTGAGACTGACGCCCAGTGAGTGAGACTGATGCCTAGTGAGTGAGACTGACACCCAGTGAGTGAGACTGACGCCCAGTGAGTGAGACTGACGCCCAGTGAGTGAGACTGATGCCCAGGGAGTGAAACTGATGCCCAGTGAGTGAGACTGGTGCCCAGTGAGTGAGACTGATGCCTAGTGAGTGAGACTGACACCCAGTGAGTGAGACTGACGCCCAGTGAGTGAGACTGACGCCCAGTGAGTGAGACTGATGCCCAGGGAGTGAAACTGATGCCCAGTGAGTGAGACTGGTGCCCAGTGAGTGAGACTGATGCCCAGTGACTGAGACTGATGCCCAGTGAGTGATACTGACACCCAGTGAGTAAGATTGACGCCCAGTGAGTGAGCCTGGTGCCCAGTGAGTGTGACTGACGCTCAATGAGTGAGACTGATGCCCAGTGAGTGATACTGACACCCAGTGAGTAAAATTGATGCCCAGTGAGTGTGACTCGTGCCCAGTGAGTGAGACTGACACCCAGTGAGTGAGACTGGCACCCAGTGAGTGAGACTGGCGCCCAGTGAGTGAGACTGGTGCCCAGTGAGTGAGACGGATGCCCAGTGAGTGAGACTGGCGCCCAGTGAGTGAGACTGGCACCCAGTGAGTGAGACTGATGCCCAGTGAGTGAGACTGGTGCCCAGTGAGTGAGACTGGTGCCCAGTGAGTGAGACTGATGCCCAGTGAGTGAGACTGGCGCCCAGTGAGTCAGACTGGCTCCCAGTGAGTGAGACTGGCACCCAGTGAGTGAGACTGGCACCCAGTGAGTGAGACTGGTGCCCAGTGAGTGTGACTGACACCCAGTGAGTGCGACTGACGCCCAGTGAGTGCGACTGATGCCCAGTGAGTGAGACTGACTCCCAGTGAGTGCAACTGATGCCCAGTGAGTGCGACTGACACCCAGTGAGTGAGACTGACACCCAGTGAATGCGACTGACGCCCAGTGAGTGAGACTGACGCCCAGTGAGTGCGATTGACGCCCAGTGAGCAGTGCAGATTTACCTTTCTGCTGGCTGTAGGCTGGGGGGCGGCCCCCCTCCTTGGCGTATGATGTCACAACGCCGTGTTGTTATCACAACGTGGCATCATGACATAACATGACGCCGTTTTGTCATGGCGATGCAGCGTCATGATGTTACATGATGCAGTGTTGTCATGACAATGCGACGCTAGAGGAGAAAGCCTGCTATAGAAAAGGTAAGACACACACACACAAAGAAATTGCAGCCCCAAAAAACTGGCGCTTAAGGCTATAGCCTACTCAGCCTAAAGGGAAATCCGCCACTGACAGTGAGTGACAGTGAGTGACAGTGAGTGACACTGACGCCCAGTGAGTGACAGTGAGTGACACTGATGCCCAGTGAGTGACAGTGAGTGGCAGTGAGTGGCAGTGAGTGACACTGACGCCCAGTGAGTGACACTGACGCCCAGTGAGTGACAGTGAGTGACAGTGACGCCCAGTGAGTGACAGTGAGTGACAGTGAGTGACACTGATGCCCAGTGAGTGACAGTGAGTGACAGTGAGTGACAGTGACGCACAGTGAGTGACAGTGAGTGTCAGTGAGTGACAGTGAGTGGCACTGACGCCCAGTGAGTGACAGTGAGTGACACTGACGACCAGTGAGTGACAGTGAGTGACAAGTGACGCCCAGTGAGTGACAGTGAGTGGCAGTGAGTGACAGTGAGTGAGACCGATTTCCAAAGAGGGAGCTTGATGTCCAAATGAGTGAGAATTACATGGAAACATAGGGGCAGCTTCATCAAGCACCTGTATGGCTTATCCCAGGGGGGCTCAACCCCGGTCCTCAAGCCCCCCCCAACAGGTCAGATTTTCAGGATATCCCAGCTTCAGCACAGGTGGCTCAATCAGTGGCTCAGTCTGACAGCCACTGGAGTTGCCCACCCTGGTCTAGGCGCTTCAGCTCGGGCTCTGGAATGCAGGTCTGTCCAAACGGTGCTCTCTCCTCTTTAAAAACAAGTTTGCTGTAGAAGCTTCAAACTGCCCCAAACCGCTCGTGACAGCTGAGAGTTCTTGGTTGGTGGTCTTTTCCAAATGCATATCACTGAGAGGGGTGGGGGTGGGCAGCAGCCCCTGACAAAGCCTAACGAAACGCGTTGAATCAGCTGTTCCTAGAAGACTGGTGATCGCATTATCGGCACGGTACCGGCAATCTGGTGGGGCCGCCACCGGCCTGAGTAGAGCCGTCACAGGATGTGGCGTGTGCGCATGTGAAAGAGGCAGCGATCTGACCGGCCAAGACTGCCGCGATCTGACCGGCCAAGACTGCCGCGATCTGACCGGCCAAGACTGCCGCGATCTGACCGGCCAAGACTGCCGCGATCTGACCGGCCAAGACTGCAGCGATCTGACCGGCCAAGACTGCCGCGATCTGACCGGCCAAGACTGCCGCGATCTGACCGGCCAAGACTGCCGCGATCTGACCGGCCAAGACTGCCGCGATCTGACCGGCCAAGACTGCCGCGATCTGACCGGCCAAGACTGCCGCGATCTGACCGGCCACGACTGCCGCGATCTGACCGGCCACGACTGCCGCGATCTATGGTTCCCTCCCTCGCACTTTGCTTGTTGCAGAATGTGAATGCCGCAGTTATATCTGTGACTGTGCAATATACCGTCCCTGCATTGTATTACACCATTGCCAGCTCTCTTTTATTTCTTGGGAGAAACACACTTTAATTGGACTTAAAGAAATCCACTGAAGAAAATCTACTCCGGGATATATATTCACGGGCTCCCATCAGAGAGAGAGGGATCTCATCGGAGAGAGAGGGATCCCATCAGAGAGAGAGGGGTCCCATCAGAGAGAGAGGGGTCCCATCAGAGAGAGAGGGGTCCCATCAGAGAGAGAGGGATCTCATCAGAGAGAGAGGGATCCCATCAGAGAGAGAGGGGTCTCATCAGAGAGAGAAGGATCCCATCAGAGAGAGAGGGATCCCATCAGAGAGGGGTCTCATCAGAGAGAGGGATCCCATCAGAGAGAGAGGGATCCCATCAGAGAGAGAGGGATCCCATCAGAGAGAGAGGGATCCCATCAGAGAGAGGGGATCACTAAGAGAGGAGGGATCTCATCAGAGAGAGAGGGATCCCATCAGAGAGAGAGGGATCCCATCAGAGAGAGAGGGGTCTCTGATACGCTATTATTTATAGAAGAAAGCCACGAGTGAGACATTTATTTTTTAGATTATATCGCATTCTGTTACTGGCTACACCATTATTTGTATTTATTCACATACATCTTCACCTGATTCCCCAGCGCCCGCTCCCCTTACCTGGAAGACGCTCAATCAGTGACTCAGTCAAAAACTGAGCCACTGATTGAGCCACCTTTGCTGAAGCTGGAATATCCTGAAAACCTGACATGTTTGGGGGCGGCTCGAGGACAGGAGTTGAGCCCCCCGGGTTAGCCCTCTCGATCCAGCGTTAACACCCCTTGACTTGAATCTGAACCGCCACTTGAATCGACCCCGTAGGATTTCGTGGCAGATTAGAACCATGTGGCCCCGTGGCTGCTCAGTTTCTGCTGTAAAACCTTGGACCCAATACTTGGCTTTCTTTCCAATTTAGGGATATCTTTATGTCTATGTCAAGCATGTTTAAATTCCCTGACTGTGTTGACCCCTACCTCCTGTGCTGGGCGGCTGCTCCGTAAAACCACCACCCCTGTTTCCACGAAGAAGCACTTCCTCACGTTTCCCACGGAGCCCCTCCAGTTACGGAGTATAATCTCCTGCTCTGGCTTTTCCTCCTCCTTTACTGCTCCCTTCCAAACGGACTGAGCTCCCATGAGTGAGAATCCCCCCAGACACGCGGTGACGTCACACGCGTGTGATTGGAATAGTACCGTGACCTCATCGTCATCATCTATTTGTAATAAAAAAGAGGTGAAGTTGTATTTGTTTATAAAATATGTGTAAATGAGATTGAGTTACCTCTCCTTTTGAAGTATGTCATTGGTGGAGAATATTGTGATGACAACATGAGTTACAAACATGTTGTAGAGTGAGAAACAGCAGAAGTCTTGAGAGATCTGAACCAGGTGGTGGTTTGGAGGGTCTCGGTTGTGGTGTAGGGTTGGTGCACTGCGGAGGGGCAATGAGTCATAACGTTGGTTTCCAACCACTTGATTTTGGATCAGCAGCTCTCCTGTAGAATTTGTTGGCAGATCTTTTACTTGTGGAACCCTCCTTGCCAGTCCCCAAAGGAGTTTACATCAAATGGACTATATACATGGCTGGTCTCAGTCTCTCAGACATGGTCAGGGTGCTGGGTGCAGGCTGTGCTCAGTCTCTCAGACCTGGTCAGGGTGCTGGGTCAGTGCAGGCTGGGCTCAGTCTCTCAGACCTGGTCAGGGTTGATGGGGTCAGTGCAGGCTGTGCTCAGTCTCTCAGACCTGGTCAGGGTGCTGGTGCAGGCTGTGGCTCAGTCTCTCAGACCTGCTCAGGGGCTGGGTCAGTGCAAGCTGGGCTCAGTCTCTCAAACCTGGTCAGGGTGCTGGGTCAGTGCGGACTGGGCTCAGTCTCTCAGACCTGGCCAGGGTGCTGGTCAGTGCAGGCTGAGCTCAGTCTCTCAGCACCTGGTCAGGGTGCTGGGTCAGTGCAGACTGGGCTTAGTCTCTCAGACCTGGCTAGGTGCTGGGTCGGTGCAGGTGAGCTCAGTCTCTCAGACCTGGTCAGGGTGCTGGGTCCAGTGCAGACTGGGCTTGTCTCTCAGACCTGGTCAGGGGCTGGGGTGCGGCTGGTTCAGTCTCTCAGACTGGTCAGGGTGGCTGGGTGCAGGCTGTGCTCAGTCTCTCAGACTTGGTCAGGGTGCTGGGTGCAGGCTTGGCTTCAGTCTCTCAGACCTGGTCAAGGGCTGGGTGCAGGTGGGCTCAGTCCTCTCAGACCGGGTCAGGGTCGGGTGCAGGTGTGCTCAGTCTCTCAAAACTGGTCAGGGTGCTGGGTGCAGGCTGGCTCAGTCTATAGACGTGGTCAGGGTGCTGGGTTGCAGGCTGGGCTCAGTCTCAGACCTGGTCAGGGTGCTGGGTGCAGGCTGGGCTCATTCTCTCAGCACAGGTCATGGTGTGGGTGCAGGCTGGGCTCAGTCCCTCTCAGACCTGCGTCAGGGTGCTGGGTGCAGGCTGTGCTCAGTCTCTCAGACCTGGTCAGGGTGCTGGGTGCAGGCTGTGCTCAGTCTCTCAGACCTGGTCAGGGTGCTGGGTGCAGGCTGGGCTCAGTCTCTCAGACCTGGTCAGGGTGCTGGGTCAGTGCAGGCTGGGCTCAGTCTCTCAGACCTGGTCAGGGTGCTGGATGCAGGCTGGGCTCAGTCTCTCAGACCTGCTCAGGGTGCTGGGTCAGTGCAAGCTGGGCTCAGTCTCTCAGACCTGGTCAGGGTGCTGGGTCAGTGCAGGCTGGGCTCAGTCTCTCAGACCTGGTCAGGGTGCTGGGTGCAGGCTGGGTGTGGATATGCAGATAGAGTAAGGATGGGCGCCAGGAACGTTTATAGTACAAACAAGCGCTTTATTCACACCCGTTTATAAGGCTCGCTGCGCAAGGACAGACTCTTCCTGTCAGACATATTAGCTGGGGGCAAATCCTAAAGTTACTCTGCGCTTCTCCCCCTGGCAGCTCTCACTCCCACGCTGGGGCAGTACTTATCCTGGTTTCCTTTAGAATTGGTTAGATTGACATTTTCCGTAATGCCCCATCTCACCGGTGCCATGTACTGCCTCCCTCGTCCCGGTCAGCGGGGCTGATCCGATTATGCTCCGGAGCTACTACTCTGAGAACTCTGACACGCTCACTCGTCTCCGCGCTTGAGAACACCTTGGGCCATTACTGTAGGTGCTAACTAAATAGGGAACGTTCCTTAACTGAAAACAATAAACAGGACACTCTTAATATACTTATCTATACACCTAAACTTATTTACAGGACTCACAGTGAAGCTCTCCGCAGAACTCCGAGCAACCTCCTTCTAGAACATTGGGTGGAGCTATATATCCCCGTCTATGTCTCCTATGGTGACGTCACTGGTCACAAGACATCCGGCATCACATGGTGGGGAGGGGCAAAACCCGGGTGATCCCACACAGTTAACCCAGTAAAGCCGTTAACCCCTTCCCCTTACACTACTTAGTAGTCACCAAAAGGAGGAGTTGTAGTCATGCCCCCGATATAAGACTATATATACTACAGAAGACAGAAGAACCACTAGTTCTACCATTCAGTCATCGCAAATGTACAATTTTTTCCAACAACAACAAAAAAAAAATCAATGCACATCCAAATTCACTGAAACCCCGACATTTGATCATTATTAACCTTCTTATTACTTATTTAAAAAGGGTAAAGAAAAATCGCCTCCAAAAAAGTGTGACCAAAAACAGTGCTTCGAGATTCTTGTGATAACAGTCTTCATCTATTAAACCAGGGGTTTCCAACCCCAGTCCTTAAGGGCCACCAACAGGTCAGGTTTTAAGGATATCCCTGCTTCAGCATAGATGGCTCTTTGACTGAGCCACTGATTGAGCTACCTGTGCTGAAGCAGGGATATCCATAAAGTCTGATCTGTTGGTGGCCCTTGAGGACTGGAGTTGGCCAGCCAATGACTGACCAACTGATTGAGTCACCTGTGCTGAAGCAGGGATATCCGCAAAACCTGACCTGTTGGTAGCCCTTGGGGACTGGGGTTGGCCACTCCTGTATCATACCAATGTTACTAAAAGTCCAGATGATTGGAAAAACAGGACTGGATCATGATTACACTTCTGATCTGGTTTTGGTAGGTAGGTATACCATCAATATAGGATGAATATAGTCAGATGACAGCACTTCAGCATATAGGCATCCCACACGCTGACTCCTCATACCCATGCATTGAATATGACCCCAACAAAGACTTCTTCTGACGTGCATGGCTGGGAGCAGTTTGGATTTCATGCCATATTTATTTCTCAGGGGCTGTTTTGCAGATGACACTTTATCAAACCTGACAGCCCTTTCTTCTTCACATTTGAGAGAGAACAAAAAGAGAGAGAAAGAGGGGGATGGGGGGATGGGGGATGGGGGGAGATATGGGGGGGGGGGGGGGGGGGGGGGGGGGGGGGGGGGGGGGGGGGGGGATGGGGCGATGCTTATATCAGTTCTTAAAGTTTAGGCAGAATGTAAAAGGTGCATTGCCACTTTCCAATCAACTAATTGCATTACATGTTCCGAGGCTTAATAGATATAACTGGGTATGACTGGGTATAACTGGGTATGACTGGGTATAACTGGGAATGACTGGGTATGACTGGGTATAACTGGGTATGAGTGGGTATAACTGGGTATGACTGGGTATAACTGGGTATGACTGTGTATAACTGGGTATGACTGTGTATAACTGTGTATGAGTGGGTATAACTGGGTATGACTGGGTATAACTGGGTATGACTGTGTATAACTGGGTATAACTGGGTATAACTGGGTATGACTGGGTATGACTGGGTATGACTGGGTATGACTGGGTATGACTGGGTATAACTGGGTATGACTGGGTATAACTGCCCATCTTAAACTGGCTAACGGTTCTGTGACCTTGAAAGACCCAGGGACATGATTGTGACCCTTACAATGTCCTCTGGCTGCATCTGCACAAATCACCAAAAATGGGACTTAAATGCAGCGCAGAATGAAAACTTCTGAATCTTCCCAATTACGTGCAGAGGGACAAGCAGCGGGCATAGAGTGGCATCAAATTCAAGATTTTGGGGTGCACAATTGGGGGTTTGGAAATGTGCACATTGGAACATCCCGTCCTCGATTTACCGAACGATGGATTCCACCAAACACTCTATTTCTATATCTTTAGGACTCAAAAAACTAAAATTGCCTTATCCAATGCAGAGCCCCCCGATGATGCCTCTCTTACTTCCCGAGTTTGTTTCCCAGCATGCTTAGCTGCCCCCCACTGACTCTCTATGATAGGTTTTGTTAGAGTGAATAATCTAATTGGAAGGGTGCAGCCTACTGTACCCTAATAAAATCATTATTTAGGATCTGACCTTTTAAAGATGATATTTCCCTTTGCTGATCACACACACAATATGTTTAAGAATAATAAGTGTATTTCATACAGCGCTTTTCTCCCAATGGGACTCAGAGCGCGTCACAGTGACAGTACAGCGCGCGCAGTACGCAGCACATAGAGATTGTTACAGACACAGGGGGTCATGCACTAAGCAGTGATAAGTGGGGTTTCTGGGTGCTATGCACTAAGCAGTGATAAGTGGGGTTTCGGGTCTATCACTAAGCAGTGGGGTTTCTGGGTGCTATGCACTAAGCAGTGATAAGTGGGGTTTTCTGGGTGCTATGCACAAAGCAGTGATAAGTGCTTTTAAGTGAGATAACTGCCTTTATAGCGTGATACTGCCTGTTGTGAGATTCACAAAGCAGTGATAACACTGCAGTATCGCGCTATAATGGCATTTTAAGCAGTGATAAGTGCTTTTAAGTGAGATAAAAAGCCATTATAGTGTGATATTGCCTGCTGTGAGAATCACAAAACAGTGATAAGTCTTTTAAGTGAGATAAATGCCTTTATAGCGTGATACTGTCTGCTATGAGATTCACAAAGCAATGATAAGTGCTTTTAAGTGGGAAAAAAGCCATTATAGCACGATACTGCAGTGTTATCACTGCTTTGTGAATCTCACAGCAGGCAGTATCACGCTATAAAGGCAGTTATCTCACTTAAAGCACTTATCACTGCTTTGTGCATAGCACCCAGAAACCCCACTTATCACTGCTTTGTGCATAGCAACTCCAGAACCCCACTTATTCTTATCATGGCTTTGTGGCATAGCACCCAGAAACCTCACTTATCACGTGCTTAGTGCATAGCACCCAGAAACCCCACTTATCACTATGCTTAGTGCATAGCACCCAGAAACCCCACCTTATCACTCGCTTAGTGCATAGCACCCAGAAACCCCCACTTATCACTCACTGTTTAGTGCATAGCACCAGAAACCCCACTTATCACGCTTTGTTTTGTCATAGCCCGAAACCCCACTTATCACTGCTGTGCATACCACCCCAGAAACCCCACTTATCCTCTGCTTTGTGCATAGCACCCGACAAACCCCTTCTTTGATCACTTTGCTTGTGCATATACCCAGAAAACCCACTTATCACTGCTTTGTGCATAGCACCCAGAAACCCCACTATCCACTGCTTTGTATGCATAGTACTCAGAAACCCCCTTTCACTGCTTGTGCATAGCACCCAGAAACCACCACCCCACTTATCACTGCGTTTGTGCATAGCTCACCCAGAAACCCCATTATCACTGCTTAGTGCATACAACCCAAAACCCCACTTACATCGCTTTGTGCATAGCACCCGAAACCCCCACTTATCCTGCTTAGTGCATAGCACCCATAAAACCCCACTTATCACTTCACTGCTTTGTGCATAGCACCCAGAAACCCCCACTTATCACTGCTTTGTGCATAGCACCCGAAAACCCCACTTATACATGCTTGTGCTAGCACCCAGAAACCCCCACCATTAATCACTGCTTAGTGCATAGCACCCAGAAACCCCACTTATCACTGCTTAGTGCATAGCACCCAGAAACCCCACTTATCACTGCTTTTGCATAGCACCCAGAAACCCCACTTATCACTGCTTAGGTGCATAGCACCCAGAAACCCCACTTATTCCCTGCTTAGTGCATAGCACCAGAAACCCCACTTATCACTGCTTAGTGCATAGCACCCAGAAACCCACTTATCACTGCTTAGTGCGAGCACCTCAGAAACCCACTTATCACTGCTTTGGCATAGCACCTCAACCCCCACTCAATCACTGCTTTGTGCATAGCACCCAGAAACCCCTTATCACTGCTTAGTGCATACCCCCATAATCTTAAAGGTCGATCGCCCTGTCTCGACTGAGCCTTGATTGAGCCACCACCTGTGCTGAAGCAGGGACTGATGTGGCCACCTGTACGGAAGCAAGATATCCTGAAAACCTGACCTGTGTGGGTCCTTGAGACCCGTAAAACTCGCGTCGATTTACCGAAACCGTGGACTCTCGGAATCACGTTTCCGCGCCGTCTCACTTGTTGAGGGCGCTGACTGCTGTAGGACGCGTGTTATCGACGCGGCACTGGTTTTTGCAGTTCAGGGTTTATACTTCTCCGGTTGATATTAAAAAGCGAATATGATTCTTATTGCTTTTAATCTATTTAACCCTTGACTGCCAGCGGAGAATGCGTGTCAGGCCTCCTCTAAGCAGAGAAGGGTTAATTGGTCAAAAGCTACCATGGAAGATGCGAGGAAAGGCTGGCACGCATTTAAGGAGGCAGGGGGCTCAACTCCATTCCTCAGTCCACCCCCCAACAGTCAGGTTTTTCAGATATCCCCGAGTGCCCACAGGTGGCTCAATCATTACCTGCTTCAGCACAGGTGGTTCAATCAGAGTCTCCCATCTGAGCCACTGTCCTAAACTGAGATATCCTGAAAACCTGACCTGTTGGGGGTGGGGTGGGAGGTTGAGGTTGTGGAGTCGAGCCCCCTGTGTTTGTGTCTCCATCCCCCTTTTTAATTGTAATTCCAAGAAATCCTCCAAATTAGTCCCTTGACCCTAGCTGGCCAGGTGAGCTGGGGGGTTATAATTCTGCTGCCCTTTCTGGGCTATTTACGTATCCCTCATTGTAGTGGTATAATTCCTACTTCTTTTCTGACTAGCCCGAGCCTCGTTTACTAATTGCTACCTGCAGCGGGTGCTGTAATCTCCATTGTACTGCTGTTTTTATTAGGAAAGCGCCCCTGTCCCGGGCTCGCATTGGTACGAGGCGTGGGGGGGGGGCGCGGCCGAGGTGCCCGGTCTCCGGAAATATTGCGACCTTTGTACCAAACTATCATTTAACACAACAACTGGGCAGAGCCCCGAGGAACACATGTTGTGGGATTTTTGGAACACGCACGTAACCACACACCACCCGAAAGTCCCCCCGGTAATTCCACCGAGGGATGGATCGTTTTCCTGCGCGGATAATCCCAGGGGCATCAGTAGTATTGTTCGTTGTCTCTGAAGTGGGGGGATTTTTGTCCGATATCCCAGACAGGCGAATCCGCCCCAAATCCCGTCCATGCCGGAATTTCGTGGATGTTAACCCCACCCTTAATCCTTTTCGCGGTGTAAAATATGCACACATTTGGCGGCCGTTTCAATTCGTGCGGATTCATCAAAGCCGCCGTAGATACAAACGACGGGACGGAGCAAGCTGGCTCAATCAGTGGCCTCAGTCGTTGATTGAGCCACATGTGCTTGAAAGCAGTCTATATCTGAAAACCTGACCTGGTGTGTGGCTTGCCCCTGGCCGCTAACATTAGTGCGTTATTTACACCCATCCATGTTTACTTTGGCTTCGTGTGTGTGTGTTTTTAGGGCTGTTTCTATAGAGTGTGAGTGATGCTGTGGCAACACGGTTTTGTGTGTGTATGCTGAGCTGGAGATAGGTACTGTGTGTGTGTGGTGTTGTGTGTGGTGTGTGTGTGGTGTGTGTGTGTGTGTGTGGTGTGTGTGTGGGGGTGTGTGTGTGTGGTGTGTGTAGGCTGTTGGCTGTTGGTAATTATTTTATTAAACGAAACTTTGTAATGTATAGTAGCAGGTGTCCCCCTACTTATCCCCACATCACATACACACCTTGTTCCCACACACACCACTCTATAATCTCATATTAACTATTCTCTTCGCATACATCACATCCATACGACCTACAATGCATACTACACACACATACACCCCCACATCTATATATACTATACCTGTACATACCATATACCAACTACCTACATATATATATATATAATATACATCAACATGATACACACCACAACTACCCACCACATACACATCACATGCATACACACACACATACACACACATATATATATATATAACATACATCAAATGCTCAGACAAAACTACACACACACTCACATGCTACACACACACACACAGCACACACACACACAATCAACAACACTCATATACATCAAACACATGACACCTACAACACCATATCCATACAACACATGCACTACATACACAACCACATCAACACACATCATATATACATATCATATATACACATCTGCATACATACCACACAACATACCACCACTATACGACACTATATACAACACACACACCACCCAGCGCGCTACACACACACACATTTAACACACACGACAACACACACACACACAGTATACACCATACCACAACATCATACACTACCCCCAACACACACATATATCATACATACACAGCATACCATACACACACATACACACATACATAGATACATAGATACACACACATACATAACACACACACAAACAACTATATGACACACACACCTCCCCACCACAATGCCAATCCACACACAGCTCCATATACACAACACACACCCACACATATACATACATACACATGCATACATACATACACACATACATACACACACACACACACATATATATATACATACATACACATGCATACATACTCACACATACATTTAAGCCCCGGTAGCGGCTCGAGAAAAAAAAATTCCCGTCTTCCCCGCTGTCGGCCGGATGCACTCTCACTCCCGTGCGCGCGCGGGCCCTTGTATAGAAGGGCTGACTAACCTCAGCCAATTATAAGTGTCCCGGCCGCACAGCGGCCACTATATAACCGCCCTTACATGCAGTAGGAGAGGCACATTTTTGGTAGCTTGTCTTACTTTATCACTTCTTCTACTTAGCGGAAGCAGCGCTCTGTGAGTACCAGACACCTGACTGGCACGAGTGTGAAGTCAGGAGAAGGAGCGTGCCCGTGAGTAAAGACACTGACTGGCACTGAGCTGTTAAGCAGGAGAAGGAGCGGCTCATGAGTAAAGACACGACTGGCACTGAGTTGTGAAAGCAGGCGAAAGGAGCCGGCTCAGTGAGTACGACACTGACTGTCACTGTGAGTGTTGTCAAGCATGGAAGAGAGCGGCTCAGTGTAGTAACGAACACTGGCTGGCACTGAGTTTGAACGCAGGCGAAGGCAATCGGCTCATTGGTAACGTACACTGACTGGGCACTCGAGACAGTGTGCAAGCAGGAGAAGGAGCGCTCAGTGAGTAACGAGAAAAAGCGATCAAATGTGGCAAAACCGAAAAGAACGCGAGACAGAATCGTGCCATCCTAGCGTGAAACAACGACCCCCAACTCCCCCCAGGCACCTCTGCAAACCCCGGCAGCTTCTCCACCGGCGGCCCCTGCGCGCGCGCTCCCGGCACCTCCACAGCGGGCTAAGACCTACATGAACACCGGCGCTTGTACCACACGCCGCGCCCCTCGAGCCTTAACCCCCGACCCCACTACTCCGAACCAATTCAACTCCAACTGAGCGCCGGAGGATGTCAGGATACCGTTGGGCTCACTCCCCCGGCCTGGCAATCGTATCGACGTACCGAACCAAAAACAGCACAAGAACTAAAGAAACGTTCAAGCTACCGAAGCAAAAAACTAGAATAAGACACAGTAAAAACAACTACACACCCCATAAACGCCTCTACTGGAGACTCAAACTACCAACTATCGTACACGACGAAAATGAAAAAAAAACAACAAACTATTACTGGCACCTTGAGTTTTAAGCGGAGAATAGGATCGGCCTGAGTTATTAACGACACTGACTGGCCCTGAGTGTGACAGCAGGAGAAGAGCGGCTCATGAGTAACGACACCTGACTGCACGATTGTGAAGCATGAGAAGGAGCGGCTCATGATACGACACTGAACTGGCACTGAGGAGCTGTGAAGTCAGGCGAGGAGCGTCTGCAGTGATAGCATAACGACACTGACTGGCCCTGAGCTGAAAACAGGAGAAGGAGCGTCTGAGTGAAGTTACCACAATCTGACGCACGGAGTGCTGATAGCAGGTGCCTGGTTTCATTCCGGTGGCGCCGCCTCCCCTTGTGACCTTGGGCAAGTCACTTTATCTCCCTGTGGCCTCAGCTACCAAAACATAGATTGTAAGCTCCCACGGGCAGGGACCCCTGTGCCGGCAAATGTCTCTTACCGGGCGCTGTGTAAACTAGCAGCGCTATACAAGAACATGGCACTTAGTTATCACTCTACATTATTTTGAACCGTTTGGCCATATGCTATAGGACGAGGTATTTATCTGCCGATGATTTCAAACATAGTATCAATGTAAACAAACACCAAAATGTATCAAATACACATATAAAAATGTAAACGTCTGCCTCTGTGTTCTTTTGAATGCTGTTTCGTTCTGCGTTATTTTAGGATCTTTTTTTCTTCAGAAAGAATTAGTTTTTCTTAACACCTTTGACTTAGACAACATGCCCAGGAGGTGAGTTTAGGTACAAGAGCGTTGTGTACTTTTTGGTTAAAAAGAAAACATGCTTTTTTTTTTGGAGAGCCTCTGCTTGGGAAGTGGTACCAAATCTTTGGTTAATCTTTATTGCAAATGCAGAGGATTCCTCCTACGAAAAGCTAAACGTTTTTATCCTTGGAACTCCTGCCACTCTACATTAAAATTATGAAATCGTACAAGTTGCAGAAATGCCTGCAGTGTTATATTTTACACCCGTGCTCTGCGGCTGTGGGAACGCATGCGGGGACAGCCGTGAGAAACGTATGGAATGCTGCATACACAGTAGACGCTGGACAGTAAGAAAGGGAAGTACTCACTTTTATAACTAACTAATTATTATCCGTCAATGAGTGTTTAAATTCCTGCCTCGGATGTCTTCAAGCAGTCAGATTCTCTTACATACCCGACTAGTAACCTCTCTATCCCCGCTTAAGACCCCCTTAAAACATCAACCGCCTTAAAAGTTATGGCAGCTCCGTGCAGATATAACTCATAACAACCTCCTACATAGAGCTTGATCCCCTTTGCAGACGCACTTCCTAGAAACGGCCCTCCTACTGTTTCTGTAGATTTCTTTCTACCTACCAATTAGAGTGTAAGCTCTGTCAGGGCTAGGGACGGTTTCCACTCACTTTTCCTAATGTTCTTTTATGTCTGAAGGCGCTTTCTTCTTTCTTCTCCCCTCTTATGTGTTTATTGATTCTGTTTTTGTTACTTTATAGTGATTACCACGTGTAGTACTGCAGTGACGGCGCTATTACATTAACGGCGCTATTATAATAATGCCATGCCAGTCATCTTTTGAAAACGGTCCGCATGACTACCAAAAACGTCGGATCCATTGCACTGAATAAATTAGCTTCGACATCCGAAGTGCCCTGAGTTGTAATTTTCTTATCTCCAATTTTGGATAGTTTAATAGGTCGTTCCCTGACCCAGTGAGAGCCGTAATTGTATGTGTTATCACTGTATATTTCTTTGGAGTGCAGCTGTTCATTCTTTTCTGGCTATATAAACCTCAAAGACATACCTCCATATAGACTACATACCATACATCAAGTAAATACATACATTACATATATAACATCACTACATACATAAAGTACCTACATACGTACATACATACAGATACAGTCCATACTGTACAGTATAGTACTACATACATCATCACCAGATTCACTGCCTCGCCACGTCGACTCCTGGAGTTAGTTTGCCAGTGTATGCAATGTTAACGTCTTTCCCTGTGGATGTCTGTACCTGGAACGCTTGTGTGCAGAACTGTTGTTTTAAGTTCGTGTTTCTGACCTGGATCCAGCACTCATGTTCGCGGCCTGTGATGTTCCATGTTATCCATCAATTCAATGCGTCAAAGTATGTGTACCATGAATGAAACTGTAGCTCTCTTGACTAGATGTGTGGCTGCTGAATCATTTGTATCTGTTCATTTCTTTGGTGCAGATAATTGATCCCTAGCATTCCATCGACTGCGGGGTACCTTTTCCGGCGAGGAGAATCCGCTTGTGCAGCCAGCAACAACATAGACAACAATTCCTCAAAATCCGTCTCCCTCTAGGACAGAGGCTCCATCCACCTGGTGAAATGGTCCAGGTGGGACCTGCGGCGTTGTTTCTTTTCCTCTGTTACAAGGCTGTTTACTATAAATAAGATTGCATTGTTGACTTGGTGCTTATCCCCGACACGTTTAGCCCGTACTACGCATGAATGATTTATTCCTTGTCTATTAACACCGGCCACGCTGGCCACACAAATGTGTAATAACACAATAACAGTGAATACCTGGATGATTCCGTGGTTGTTCATTTGACCTCCCTGCCTCTTTCATGGGAAGCATTGACCAAAGGTCAACTCCCTTTAGCATCATACATTGCAACGCTATCCCATGCGAACGCCTTCACTGCCGTTTCCACCTTTCAGACTGCGCAATACGTGACACGCGTGAAGACGGGCGGTAACTCTCAAGTGTATTTACTATCCTGGTAAAAACATTGGTATAAATAATAGAAGATACATTCGGCACTGACGACGCAAAGTTTACTCGGCTAGTTAAGACCAGTTGTATGTAATAGGGATTTTTCAATGAGCTGTATCAGGCCTTATAAACTTATTTACAGTATATAAAAAAAGCACTGCTGCTGTCATACTTGCAAGCGATCAAAGTGAAATTAGTCAAACAAACTATTTATAATGCATGGCCTGCGAGTTTAAACCCCTGCCAAACCCTTTCAGGCCCCTTGGCCCGAGGAGGATTACAAGGGAAGGGGCCCAGTGAGTGTTAAAATTCAAGACTCATCCTGTCCTGGCTCTGAATTAGGCGAGCAGGGCGTGGTGATACGGGGGGGGGGGCACTGTAATACACTTTATTCAGCTGTCCGGTCTCCGTCAGCACCTTGTCCCTATCATGGTAAAACGTAATCCTTGGCCGCACTGCATCCTCCTCCCCGCCCGCGCAGAGACGCTTTCATCTCCAGGCCAAAGTAAACCAAACGCTCGGTCTCAACACCTGGGGGTGCTCACACCGAGGGCCACACCAAACGGCCATGGCCTCACGGGAGCTCACAACCGGGGCTCTAAACCGGGATCTCACACCACCTTCGGGCTCAACACCGGGATCTCCACCACGGGTGCTGCACACCGGATCTCACTACTACCGATCTCATCACACCGTGTATAAGCAACCATCATCCTCGGGGCTCATCACCCGGGGGCTCACACCGGGCTGACACCGGGGGCTCACACCGGAGCTCACAGCCCACCCGGCTCCATGTCATTTCTCACACCCGTAGGTCTCACACCGGTTTCCTCACACGACCGGGCCTCCACAACCCGCGTGTACCTCTCATCACCCCTCACCACGGGATCTCACACCGGATCTCCACGGTACCCACGGGCTCAACCGTCACGTATCTCACACCGTGGCTCACATCGTACCGGGGGCGACAAGGGGGCTGACACAGGGGCTGACACGGTGGGCTGACAGCAGGGGGCTGGATGCACAGGACTGCGACACCCTCTGGAGCTCACCCCGGGAGCTCACCCGGGGAGCTCAGAACCTGGGGCTGCACCCCGGGGATCTACAACTGCGTACGGACTCACACCCGGGGGCTGCACACCGGTGGCTGAAAACCGTCTCACCCCGTGAATCTCACAGCCGGCTCCACGTGTGCTGACACCTGGGTGCTCACACCCCGGGCTTCAACCGGTGCTTCACAACAGCACACGGGGCTGACACCGGTAGGCTCACACCGGGCGATCACCGCGGGCTGCACACCGGGCTCAGCAGCTGCGGGACCGGGATCTCACACGGGATCTCACCCGGGGCTCCACACCGGTAGCTAAAGCCGGGATCTCACCCCGTGGGTACGTAGCTGACGGGACAAGGGGCTTGACCAGGTGGCTCACCGCGGGGGCTGACACCGTGAAGCTGACCAACCGGGGGCTGACAACCGGGAGTCTCACGCCGGTGCTCACGCCGTTATCCTCCGGGGCTTACAACCGGGGGCTGACAACCGGGGGCTCACAATCCGGGGGCTTATACCGGGAGTCTCACACCGGGGCTCGCACACGGGGCTGAACCCGGGTACTGACACCGCCGTGGGCTCACAGCCGGGGGCTCACACACCGGGTCTGACACGCGGGGGCTGACCCGTCGGAGCTGCACACCCGGGGCGCACGCAGATTTCTGATTGTTCACTTTTACTTTTCACCAGATTGTGGCAGCAGACACTTTGGGTGCTATGTTACTGTCCATGTGTTAGATAACACATGCTGGGCTCAACGCAGTCCTCACTGTACCACCCACCAAAACTTGGCTCAGGGTTTTCAGGATATCCCTCTTCAGCAATCAGGAGGGCTCAATCAAGCTGCATCTAAGATTTGAGTCTCTGATTAGCCACCTGCGCTGTGAAGCCATGGACATCTTATAACCTGACCTGTTGGGTGACTTGAGGACTGGCTGTTGAGCGCCCCTGTAATAATACAATAATGGCAATGCATTATGTTATTATATACTCTTATGTGGCAGTATAACGGGGTACAGGAAGCGCAAGCAGAACTCTGAATAGGGCGCTCCTCTCATCTCTGTCTGCCATGGCCTCACCTGAACACATTCACTAATCACTGATACCACACACTGATATACACACCACAAGACCACTGATACACACACACACTGGATACACTGATACAACCACTGGTACACTACACACGACACTACATTACACACACAGATACAATCTGATACACCAGACACACTGAATACACAGCAGTACACGATACACACCTGTTAACACACACACACTGATACACACCAGACACACTAGATACACACAGAACACAGTACACAACAACTGATACACCAATCACCAATCAGATACCTGATACAGACACACTGATACACCCCACCTGTTCAACACCACACACACCACCTGATACACACACACACAACCACTGATACACACATACCACACTAGATTACACTGATACACCACAACAACAACACTAGATACCAGAGACAACGATCCCCTGATTATACGAACACAAGATAACTTATACACACACACAATCACACCCGATAAGCACGATACAGACACAACTGTACACACGATACACACATCATACACACTGGTTACACCCACAGACACCCTGCTACACACAGACCACGAGCACAGAGAACTCAAGTAAGAAAAAAATCAGATCTTTTCTATTTGGATCAACATTTGAAATCGAAAGTAATTTTTCTTTCTTCCCCTTTTGATTATCTGAGCACACAAGTACACAAAATTTTACATACAAACACACTGATACACCAGAACACAAGTAACATGTACACACCACTGCGATACACATAGAAACACACACAGAGACACCTGTTACAACCACTGATACACATAGAAAAACACACAGCATTAGCAACACATGTTCCATAATACACACTATAACAACTGATACACATGAAAACCACAGAGACACTGTTACAAAACACACTGATAGCAATAGAAACACTACACAACACACTGTTACACACACTGATACACATAGAAACACACACAGAGACGGTTACTAATTGTCCAGTCCTTTTCTTTAGGCATTTCAACTGCAGAATAAAGCGGCTCCATCAGGGTGAGATGGAGCGGAGTGCGGATGGGGGGGAGGGGGGGGAAGATGGAGCCGGAGTGCGGATGGGGGGCTACGCCTTGCACCTGTTCAGGGACCCTGAGCTCATACAAGGGCGGATTTACTTTGCCCAGTGTCAGGACTGACTTCTATTATACTACCCAGAACCCCCCCACACCCCCTTAAAAAAAAGGTGTAAGAATGGGAAGGGGCCGAGGTAACCAGGGAAGACGGCGATCGCCTGCCAAGAGTAAAATAAGAGCAGCGCAGAGCCACATATATTGCATTTAATTAGCCACTAATGCTTTCTCTTGGCTTGCTGAGGACACTTACTGGGTTTGTGCTGGCTGCTGGCGATTGCTGGGAAGCTGGGACAGTGCAAGTGATTAGGAGGAACAATATCAGTGAGGAAAGTGTGAGCTACAAAGGCAGATACATCATCGCTCACTGATTTTCTGGGAGTTTCACACTCATTTTTAGGTCTCGTGGGCCTTAGTGGAGTCTAACTGCTACAAATCTGTACTTTTCCATAAAAATGCCTTTTTGGGGGGGTTTTGGCCCACAGCCCTAAATATCCCTGATTTCAGCCCGTGGCGGTTGACATCTGTGTGAAGGGGTACAGAGTACCTCTAATTTTCAATTTACAAACCTCCACTTTTTATTTTCAAGGGGTAATCCCTCCCAGGACCAACGGGAGCTAATTCCAGTGACATGTGTAAGGGTCTCACCTGGGGGATTGATACATTTGTTACCCAAATCTGACACCTATAAGTATTTTTAATTTATATTTCAAAGTGAGACTTGCGAGGGGTTTGATTTCCTCTGGCTGCTCCCTTTTGTGTGATGTCACTGCGTGATGTCACTGCATGTTCAGCAAATGCTTGTCGAGTCCCCCCCTCCCCACCTCCCCTTATCTTTATTGGGTCTCTGATAAGGACAGGGTGGGATTAGGGGAACGAAAACACTTGAGTGACAAACGCTTCCCCATTCAGAGGCCCCTAAAATATTCTTGACTACTGTATGTGGGATTGCGCCTTTAATGAAATCCAATTTGCTTTGTGTTCTCTTATCAGTAATATAAAATCAGTTTATTTCTTTTTTCACTGGGTTTTAGCACTTTAGCAACCAAGTACTAATAATGGCTTTGCATGATACCACAACGTCTTGATTTGCAATGCATTGCTGGCAATAAGGATTTAACAGAACCCACAGGTGAAACCACCTCTGTGTGCTTGTGTAAGAGAAACCGAGTATTTGTTCCGACAAAGATCAAATACGTGCATTTGGAAAGAATCCCTTATGTATCAGAAATGGTATTAAGTTGCTCAAAGGCATACTGACCTTAAAACTCCCAGTTACTGTCAGCGGCTGATCCAATCTGATAGTTCCTGTGGATCTCTGCCCAGCCTGGGTACCGCAGATGATAAGGCAGCTTCAAAGGATCTTCGTTCCTGGCTCCTCATAATGAGTGACACAGCAAAGATTTTGTATCCAAGAGCAGAGTTTGTGTGCATCAGTGAAGCGTGCAAGGCTGCAGGCTACCTCGTTTCAGACTGACACAGACGGCCACTTGAGTGATCCGGACAAGTAGGCCTCTGATAAGTTTGTTTCATCTCCTCCTCGCCTTTCTAACTCCCCATGAAGCTCAACGTCTAAATGTGATTGTATAATTGTTTGGTTGTTGTCATAAACCACCTACCTATTTTGGTTCCCACATCCGGGGGTTTCATAACGCGCCAATAATGGGTATCGGAGATCGATTGGTGTTAACCGACATTCAAGACAACGCTGATCGCGCCCCGATACCCGTTATCCGAGTTCCGTGAATGGCCCCATAGTGTCTGCTTGTGTTTGGATTTCTATCACTCAAATTTGATTGAAACATTTTGGGGAGAGGGATACAGGAGGGAAAGTGGGGGTTTAGAGGGAGAAGGGAACTGTTTCAACCACCTGTACATTTCTTTACCATGTCAAGGTAACACATACGATGCATTTAATAGAACCTTTAAGTTATATAAGGGCTAACATCAGTTTAGATCTCTCATTATTATCCATTGCACATTTAACATGGGCTAGCATTCTTAGTAATGTATCCAGGGGTCCCAGGTCTTGTACAACCTTTTGGTTGAATGGTTTAAAAGGGCAGATAATCTCTCCATAAGCATAACCTCATCCACCCGATGTAGTACAGCTCTGTGATGGGGGAGTCGGTTGTTTCCAAGCTGCCACAATAGTGTATCTTGCTGATGTTAGGATGTGGGATATCCGTTTACAAATAGATGGATTTTAATTTTCAATTTGTTTATCTCAATTACTTTCTGGGTCATTTTCCAATATCTCTCAATTTTCTGGCAGAACCACCATATATGAGTAATGTCATCCAGTTGGCCGCAACCTCTCCAACACCCAACCTCTCCAACACCCAACCTCTCCAACACCCAA
>WSYH01007603.1:0-32518 GCA_036426205.1 Ascaphus truei
ATATATATATGGAAAACTGCAAGAACTCCAATGTTGTCATCCAAATAAACGTGGTGCTAGTCCCATAAATAATGTAAAGAGTACGTTACCATCCAGCAGGGCAGCAGAACAGCTAAGAGAGGCAGTACTCAGAGGTAAGTGTACAAAAAATTGTATTGTAACAGACACAAAAATCCGACGTTTCGATCCCACAGACAACATGTTCAGGAACTACTGCTGCGGCCGAGTTTATTCGAGCATTTGCCCGTTCTCGGCCGCAGCAGTAACCTGGCGCGCGCCAGAGGGTGCCGGGCGCACGCCGAAGACACGGAGGAGCGCCCTCCGATCGGGGCTTTCTCCCTCCCGCTGCCGGGTCCGCCGGGTCCCCCGGAACACCCTGCCGCCATCCCCCACATCGCGGGACACCAGGGCTCCCTCGGGGAGCCCTGGACGCGCGTGCAGGGGGCGCAGGCACCCGATGACGCGTGACTGCGCGTCGATGATGCGTGACCGCGCGTCGATGATGCGCGGCATGCCGAGGGAGTGCGGCTAGCATGCCGGGGCATCCCCCGGCTTGCGGAGCTAGCCGCACTCAAATAAAATGTGCCGCCTGTGTACAACTCTGCCTTATCCTCCTCTCTTGATCTACATGCCCCCCTATCTATCTGCCGTCCTCGCCCTTCTAACCCAAAACCCTGGCTAAATACCCATATGCGCATGCTGCGTTCCTCCACTCATTCCTCTGAACGCCTCTGGAGGAAATCTCACACTCTCGCAGCCTTCCTTCACTACAAATTTATGCTGTCCTTTTTCAACTCTGCCCACTTTCAGGCTAAACAAACCTACTTTTCTTCACTAATCAATACACACAAATCTAACCCTCGCAAACTCTTCTCTGTCTTTGACTCTCTACTCAGACCGCCCTCAGCTGCCTCCTCTTCTTCCGTGATCTCACCTCAGGACTTTGCTGACTTTTTTAAGAAAAAGGTGGAAACTATACATCAGAACATCCCCTCTGTTTCCTCCTCCCATCACACACTCCTTCCTAACTCTCCTCCCTGCCTTCCTTGACTCTTTTTCTGCTGTCTCAGAGGAGGATGTGTCACTGCTGATCTCCTCTTCTCCTTCTCCTGCCCTTTTGACCCCATTCCCTCCCATCAACTAAAACCTCTTGCTCCTACTATAATCCTACGCTCACACACATTTTTAACTCTTCCCTCTACTCTGGTACCTTTCCCTCCTCCTTCAAACATGCAACAGTTATACCACTAATCAAAAACAGCAAGCTTGACCCTACCTGTCTTTCTAACTATCGACCTGTCTCCCGCCTGCCTTTTGCCTCTAAACTCCTTGAACGCCTTGTATTCTCTCGTTTGCTCTATTTTCTCAACACCTATTCTCTACTAGACCCTCTACAATCTGGCTACCGAACTGCTCACTCCACTGAAACAGCCCTTACTAAAATGACTAATGACCTCCATGCTGCCAAAAACCGAGGTCATTACACTCTGCTCATACTACTTGACATCTCTGCAACATTTGACACCATGGACCACCCTCTTCTCCTTCACATTGTCCATTCTCTTGGTATTCGTAACAAAGCTCTATCCTGGATCTCCTCCTACCTCTCCCATCATACTTTCAGTGTCTCTTTTGCTAAAACCTCCTCCTCTATCGATCTCTCTGTGGGGGTACCCAATGGCTCTGTCCTGGGACCGCTTCTCTTTTCTCTCTACACACTTTCTCAAGGTGACCTAATCACATCTCTTGGGTTTAAATATCACCTCTATGCTGATAACACACAAATTTATTTTTCAACCCCTGACCTTACACCTGCTTTACAGACCAAAGTTTCTGAATGTCTCTGGGCTATATCTTCCTGGAATACCCTCCGCTGACTTACTGTCGCGGCCCCTTTAATCCTCCAGCTTGCCCGTAAAAATGCGGCATGTTTTCAATTTGAGCCGGGGTCCTCCGCGCATCGGCCGCATCTCCAGACAAGCGCTAATGGCGCTTATCATTGAAAGCGCCCATGGCGCTGTAAAACAGCGAAAAAACACCGCATCTGCACACGTTTTTAAAAAGCCCGCGGTGGCGGCTGCATGAGGTTAAAGGCGGCCGCCACTGTAAACTTAACATGGCAAAAACAGGGCTCCTCATACTTCCTCCCAAACCTGGCCTTACTACCTCCTTTCACATTACTGTTGGAAGTACCATCATTCACCCTGTAACCAAATCACGCTGCCTAGGAGCCACACTCGACTCCTCTCTCACATTCTCCTCTCACATTCAAAACGTATCTAAAACCTGTCACTTTTCCTTCACAATATTACAAAGATACGCCCTTTCCTCTGTTGCTCGACTGCAAAAACTCTGACAAAGGACCTCATTCTCTCCTGTCTCAATTACTTTAACCTCCTGCTGTTCGGCCTTCCTGCCTCTCACCTTTCTCCCCTACAATCTATCCTTAACGCAGCTGCCAGAATCACTCTACTCTTTCCTAAATCTGTCTCAGCGTCTCCCCGCTGAAATCACTCTCCTGGCTTCCTATCAAATCACACATCTCACACTCAATTCTCCTCCTCACTTTTAAAGCTTTGCACTCTTCTGCTCCTCCTTACATCTCAGCCCTAATTTCTCGCTATGCACCATCCCAACTCTTGCGTTCTGCTCAAGGATATCTTCTCCCTACACCCTTTGTATCAAGGCCTCTCCCACCTTAAACCTTTCTCACTGACTGCCCCACACCTCTGGAATGCCCTTCCCCTCAATACCCGACTAGCATCCTCTCTTTCCACCTTTAATAAACACATTAAGACACACTTGCTTAAAGAAGCGTATGAGTAGCACTGTGGTTAATACTATACACGATACATAAAGCTTGGCCCCTGCAGACGCACTTACCAGAATGCCCTCCTACTGTCTCTGTACGTTCTCCCTACCAATTAGATTGTTAGCTCTTCGGAGCAGGCACTCCTCTTCCACAATGTTACTTTTATGTCTGATGCACTTTTCACATGCAGATAGTGTGTTTGGTCAGCGCACAGTATGGAAATGTGGAATAAAATAATGAAAAGCAGATATTAATTGACAGTACAAAGGAACTTGAATCTCTTGCTGTATATGCAAGGGGGTTCAATAAATCAATATATAGAATATAGTAAGTGCTACTCACCTAGGACCCCCACCCCCTCCCCTTGTGTGCCGTCAAGGTCCTTAAAGGTATCTTTGACCAACTTGAGCTTCTCCTTCAAGATGTGTAGGTCAGTCACATGCGTTTGTTGTTGAAAGTGCTTCTGATTTCGATTAGATCTTACATCACATAACCAGTAGGTGAGTACAGTAAGATTGATTTAAACAAAGACACAGGTAAATAGCAACTACATGTAACAAACAGACTGTTTGCAGCTTATTGTAGTCGGTTCTTCTTTTCGGTATCAAGGTCGATCATCGGCTGGATTCACCACTCCGAGTGACGTCGGGGGTCTTTTTGCGTGGGTTGGGAAGCTCGAGCACAGGAAAAACCTTCAGGCTACGGATAGATGAACGCGTCGTTCTTTTCACCTCGTTGACACACATTTCTGGACGTCGATGCCACACAGTAGCAATCATGAAGGTTACCCTGTGTTGTTAACTGGGAGGACATCTGTGGCGGGGTCTGGTGTGTTTAGGATCTCGGTTGGCTCGGAACAGACGAGCGTAGTAGGGTCACAAGCAGGGGTACGAGGCACGTTCGGGGGCGGGGCAGGGGTGTGGCGAGGTAGGCTGACGTCAGATAACAAGCAAGGGGTACGAGGCAGGCGGCAGGATTAGCAGAAGTAGGGTACAAGCAGAGGTCGCAACGAGGAGACTGGAACAGGACAGGAGGGAGGGCGGGCTAAGAGAGGGACAGGGACTGCTAAGACACAGGAGCAGGGGGGACATGAGACGGTGGAGCTAGGAATAACCAGGACAAGCTAGATTACTAGCAAGGGCTTTTACTGTGAGCAGACTCAATAAGGTACAGGTAAAGGTACAGGAGAAACAGGTCAGGATCAAAGACAGGATGAGAATACTGTAGGAGTCTGACTAGCAAGCAAAAGGCAAAGGAAAAAGACAGGAAGCAGGCTATAAGACAGAGAGAGGAGCAAGAAGAAGACAGCGCAGGACAGAGAACCCCCAGAGACCAAAAGAAGGCAGCTAAGCACACCCAAAGTGGAACAACGAAGCTATGGCTAGGCAGGGTCTAGGCGAACCTGACATTACTCCCCCCCCTTGTCCTTTGTCCGAGAGCGTTCTCTTGGAAGATACTCCAGGATCGCTTCCCCGGAGGCTCTTGATGGAAAGGGGACTCAAGGTGATGATCTTCTTGTGGTGGTCCGTAGTGTTGGGCGGATTCGTCCGCTCTTCGGGGCTGGGTCTTTCTGCGATTGGGGTGTTTGGTTGGGATTCCCGAGGACCAGGCGCGAGAGCAGCAAAAGCAACAGACGGAGTCACTGGGCCTGCTATTTTGTTTTGGACAATAGTCACTTCTTTTTGATCATGTGTCCTTGGCTAAGGAGGCGGAGTCGTTCTCTTCCTGCCGTACTGATCAGGCTGACCGAGCGTAGTTTAGCCCCAGGATGGGCTCCAATTAGGTTTGTGCTGACCCCAGGGAGAAATGAAAAAACATAACTGGGTGGTATGTAGGAGCGGTAATGGTGGAGGGGTAGGAAGAGTGGCGGTGGGGAGATGGGGTATTCTTACTCGCTGCGTTCTTATTTTATCTTGTATTAATACCATACCCCTCCACTGATATCATCACAACCGTCAGCCCCTAGATACTGCGCTCCTCCCCCCGCGGCCTGTCCACCCTATTTTCGGTTCTCTCTTGATCACACATTTTTGTTTAACGTTCCTCGGATTGGGCCTCCATCAAGCCAACTTGACGTCCTTCGATTTTTATTTGCCATCTCTGAGGTTCCTATACCTGTTGCCCGTCAGTTGATGACGATAGACACTCAGCGATAACAGGCATTATCGAATATAGAAAGTGCAAATGAACGAGGATGGACCGATGTTCCAAGTCGAGCTTAATCGTGTTATCTTTATTATTATTATTGTGAAACGAAGTGCTTCTCACCGTGTTCACGTTCCCAAATAGATTAGACTTAGCATAGGTTATATTAAAAGGGGATTATCTTGGGGTGACGGTTTTGACTTACCCTTTTATCCGACCCGCCCGCTGAGATTTGCGTTGCGCGCGTATAAGTGGGCTCGGCTTCCTCAGTATGTGTGTGCTATCGATGATGGCAGAACGATAGAGATTTAGTACGAGATCGGGAACGTACAGCTCTGGGGAGAGACATGGGCGAAAAGAGACATGAATTCAGATGCAGGTTTGCTCTTTAAGCGTAGCAAGTCGGCGGGGGTGGGGGAAGTGTGAGAGAGGGGTGGGAAAAAGAGAACCGGGAGGAGGATAGGAGAGCAGAGGGAAGGGACGGAGAATAGCGGTGGAGTTACTCTTTCTTTGTGTTTGGAAGGAAATAAACAACGCCTTGTTATTTTATTCCTTCTCGCCATTTGCTTCTCATTCTTCCAATCCCCACCCTCCAACCTCTGGTGGTTTGTCAAGTGGGCAGAGGGTACTCCACAGGTTACATTGGGTGCTGCAAGGAACCTCCGAATGGGTGGTTCAACCCAAAAGCAGGCAAGGGCAGAGACATCAAGGAACGTGGGCAGAGGCAGAGACGTGGTAGCAGCCTTTCTACGAGTCAGTGGGGACACAGGAGTTCACTCTCGTGTCGTCTCTTTTTGTACCAATATATCTCTTTATCATAATCATTAGTGTTTCTCTTAATACTCTGATTTCGTCTTTGAGTTTTGCTCCTTCAACTCTCAGTCAGCTCTATGCACCTCTCGGCTCAAGTCTTTTCAGGCCCCGGCGAGTGACGATTGGACTCCAAGAGCAAAACTCGCAGGTCATTTAAATTTCTCTTTCTTGAGCACACTTGACTGATCATGACAAACGTCCAGAGGAATCGTGGGATTCCTAGAAAGAGCTTCTAGTTCCACGTCCAGCTTCTTATTGTCCTGCTGGTGGATCCATAGGCTGAGCCTGAGTTTTCCAGTGATCTGAGACTTTCCGAGCTGCTTCTCATGGCTTCCATTAGTTTCTCCACTTGGTGACCCTGATCAAAGCAATTCGGAGGGCGTCTTCAGTGCTAAACAAGGATGCTTGAACCGTAGAACTTCTGACGCAGTGGAAGGGTCTATTAGGGAGTAGCGCCTCTGATCTGATACCGATCTCTCTTATCTCTTTTGGCAAGCTGAGTCTTGAGCTCAGCGATCTGTGCCATGCAGCGCTGTGAGCTGCTGAGATGTGAGTTCAGCTGCTAGCTTTAGCTCTTTCCTCCAGCGAGGCTCTGGTCATGCTCAGTGTGACCTTCATCCTATGCTGTTTTTGGGGACAACTGGGTACTCAAATACTCTTCCAGTTTTATTGTAGGCAGCCTGGAAACTTTCTTCCTGCAGAACTCGCTGCTTTTCTTTAGCATTCACCCATTTCTCCTTCGTGTCGCAGATGTGCACGCAGTTCTTGCAGCTGACTCTGCAGCATATTTTATGCTTGTGTGCGCCGCTCCAGGAGACACAGTTCTTCTTGCAGCACTCTCTCTGCATTCTGTAGTGCTGTTGACGTTTAACTTTTCCCGGGCCAACTGTTTCTTCTCTCTCCTAATTCATGGAGCTTCTTATCTCCTTCAGACTTGGACAGAGATTCTTGCACTCCTGGGTTACCATTTTCAAAACTGCTATTTAACCCTTCGAAGATCTCTCTCAAAGAACGTAGTTCTGTGTTGAAGTGGCAATTCTTCTCCTCAGAGGCTTCCAGTTTTGGCGCCAACTTGAGCCATGAAACTCTGGTACTGCGCATTATCAGCATAGGCCTCTCCAGCTACTTGACAGGATTACCCTGTCCTCTCCAACTGCTTCTTTCTTTCTCCGGAGAAACACAACTTAATTGCTGAAGAAAGAAAGCTCTGTAGTGCGTTTGGCCTCTTGCTCCTTATCTAAACGTTCATAAAGACAATCAATCGCTTTTCTGTGCAGCTTGAAGCCTCTGAGTAGGGGCATCTTTCTTTTCTTCCATATTCTTAGGATACGTCTGTGAGTTGCCTTAAGCTGCAGCATATCTCTTCATCAAATGCAGACTCTGAGGTAAATTTTCATTTCTTCATTTCTTCTGCAACTTCCACAGTAATGCCTCCCTTCTTTTTTTCTTCTCTGCTTTGGAGAAGTTCTGAAGAATCAGTGGTACTGTGTTCACATTTACTGCTCAAGACTGTTTGAGTGGGAGCCATTAAATTCCACACTTACCAAGAAATCAGTAAGAGGAAATGTGTTTAAAACAAAAGCTTTAGAATGAACAACAGGAATATTAGACACAGGAGACCAAGATAGGAGAGCTGACCTTGTTGAGACTTTAACATCAGTCACAGATTATAAATGCAAGGAAAACATAGACAGAGAAACCTGCAGTTATATCTGAATCTTTTAGGCATTAGAGTATCTGAGGGATATCATCAGACAGAGAAAACCTGCAGTTACATCTAATTTTATGCATCAGACGTAGGTTATATCATATAGACAAGAAAACCTGCAGTTACATCTAGAATCCTTATGCATCAGGCGTCGGGTATATCATATCAACAAAGAAAACCTGCAGTTACATCTAAATCCTTATGCATCAGGCGTAGGGATATCATATAGACAAGAAAGAAAACCTGCAGTTTGAATCTGAAAACTTTTGATTCAGGCGTAGGGATATCATAGACAGCAGGAAACTAATCCAGAGAAAACTTGTAGTTAGATCTGAAACTTTTGACATAGGAATATCAGACAGAGAACCCTGCAGTCAAATCTGAAACCTTTGATATCAGGCGTAGGGATATCATATGTTGCAGAGAACAAACTTTAGGGGAATTGCAGGTAAACCTGAAACCTTAGACACAATCATATGAAAAACTACAGAT
Organism: Ascaphus truei; assembly: GCA_036426205.1. Classification (NCBI taxonomy): domain Eukaryota; kingdom Metazoa; phylum Chordata; class Amphibia; order Anura; family Ascaphidae; genus Ascaphus; species Ascaphus truei. The sequence continues at coordinate 7,971 of WSYH01007603.1, forward strand.
TGCAGGAAAAATCACAGTATGCAGTAACAAAATAATAAAAGCACTCTTGTCTCTTTGAAATGAGAACCTGTGAACAGTAGTTTTCCAACCACGTGATGCAGAGACAAGCCTATCCAGGAAATGAAAATCGAGTCTAAAAAGGTGGCAACAGGTACTGCAAGGGTAAACCAAGGTACTGCACAAAAATAAAAAATCTCAAAGAAAGCTGCATTAATTTCTTGCAGCAACAGTTCTAGTCTCAGAAAAAAAGTTTTTTCGTTAGAACGCAATAATTCTTGCAGAAACATTCAGCAACAAAAAAAAACTTCCTAACTGGGATCTCCAAAAAAGAAATAAAGTACTTATCTTCAACCATGCGGATGTGGTGCTGCTGCAGGCAGGAAAGGGCGCAGGCAAAGAAGAACTTTTCCAGCGAGATCCAAAGGGCTTTGCTTTTGTCACGGGAGACCCTGTGGCGGGTGGATCTTGGTGGCCGGAACCACGTACGCGTAGTAGGGGTCACAAGCAGGGGTCCGAGGCAGGCTGGCAGGTAGCGACGTCAGATAACAAGCAGGGGTCCGAGGGCAGGCGGCAGGTGCGAAGTCAGGTACAAGCAGAGGTCAGCAACGAGGAGACTGGAACAGGACAGGCGGGGCAGGACAGGGACTAAGAACAGGGAGCAGGGAATGAGACCAGGGAGCAGGCTGGACAGGACGGGGGCGGAGCAGGAATAACCAGGGACAAGCTAGAACTAGGAAGGGCCCTTTTACTGTGAGCAGACTCAAATACAGGTACAGGTACAGGAAACAGGTCAGGACAAAGACAGGCATGAGAATACTGTAGGAGTCTGACTAGCAAGCAAAGTCAAAGGAAAAAGACAGGAAGCAGAGCTATAAGACAGAGAGAGGAGCAAGAAGAAGACAGACAGACAGAGGAACCCAGAGCCAACAGAAGGCAGCAGCACACCCAGTGGACAAAGAAGCTATGGCTAGGCAGGAGGTCTAGGCGAACCTGACACTGTGACTCAGCCCCACCGACGGATGCGGAAGTGGGAATCAGCCGTGATCAGTAGACCAGACAGGACTACAATAGAGCTGCAACAACTGTTTGTTACATGTAAGTTGCTTTTACCTGTGTTTTATGTTTAAATAAATTTACTACTCACATATGGTTTGCGACTGTCATCCCATACACGCGGGACGGGGGAGATATTAACCCACAGATAGAAGCAGACACTGTGACTGACCTACACATCTTGAAAAGAAGCTACAAGTTTGTCAAAGATACCTTTAAGGGACCTTGACTCACACAGGACCGTGTGAGTAGCACTTACTATATTCTATATATTGATGTATTGAACCCCTTTCTATATACAGCAAGAGATTCAAGTTCCTTTGTACTGTCAATTAATATATGCTTTTCATTATTTTATTCCACATTTCCATACTGTGCGCTGACCAAACACACTATCTGCACTGCAACATAAGGATCAAGGGAAGATCCTGACCTGGTCAAGCTGCCAACCAACAGAGGGGCCAGTATATCTATTTCTGTATTATCTGGTCACTGTGTGCAATATACAATTTTTATTTGTAAATTGAAACACCCCACCCACTAGGGAGCGCAGTAGCCTTCTGTAGCACTTATTCCCATGATGTGTTAATTGTAGTTATTTGTTATTTATATGATTGTCAAATGTATTACTACTGTGAAGCACTATTTACATTAATGGCGCTATATAAATAAAGACATACATATATACAGAGGGATCTTCTTTCTGGGGTGTGCAGTGATACCTAAAACTTACTGTGACTAAATCCCTCTGTGAGATCGAAACATCGTATTTTTGTGTCTGTTACAGTACAATTCTTTGTACACTTACCTCTGAGTGCTGCCTCTCTTAGCTGTTCCGCTGAGGTTAGTAGGAATTTGGACCAAGGCTTTTGAAGCCATGCCACACAAAAGGTGTGTACAAAATAAAGGATATCGGTCTGGGTAAAAATATTTGCACCTGGATTGAAAACTGGTTGAAGGATAGACAGATAGTTGTCATAAATTGAATGTTTGGAGGATTAAGCTGTGAGTGGAGTACCTCAAGGTTCTGTACTGGGTCCCCCGCTTTTAACTTGTGTAGCCAGGTCACCTGATGGCTACTATTCTGCCCTTGGGCAGTCAGAAAACCCTGGTACAATCAGGTTACCAGTAGTTGGTATGGGGTTTTCCCCCTATCTTTTGGTACTGCACTTGAGTGACAGCAGGGGGTGGAACATCCTGTTGTAGCTGGGACAATGGGGTGTCCGCCTCCTGGCTGTACTTAAGGGCAGGACCACCCAAAAGTTAGTAGTTGCTCTATCCCCTCTGAGGAAGGCAGGTCACACAACTGGGAGCCTGAGATTGGGGCCTTCCCATGTGATCTTCCTTCCGGGGGAGAGTGTGTTGACCATACCTCTGCCTCTACTAGGGGGGGGGAAGAGCTAGGATGGCAGCGGGTGCCCTTGGCCTTTAGTGACGGTCCATCATTCAGTGAGAGCTGAGAGTACTGCTTCTGGCAGAAGACTGCCACTGTAACTGTGCTGTACAGAGTGAATAAACCATTCCTGTTGTTATATATCTCCTGCCTGGTGCTTGACCTTACTGGGGGTAAAGGTAATAAGTTCTACCGTGGAAGATCACCTTCAGTTCCTTGAGTCTACGGCAGAAGGAGATCTCTGTCCAGGATCCTCAGAATAGTCTTCCTCACAGCGTCAAAGGGTCTGCACACTCACCATACGTGTTAAAATACATTTAACCCCTGATGAAGCTCCTGTGAGTGAAACGTGTAGGGTGAGTGTGCAGACCCTTTGGAGCCCCCTCAGCTGTGTGGGAGACTATTCTGAGGTTCCTGGACTGAGATCTGCCTGGTCTCTGCCTGCACCTGAGTAGCATTTTTGTGGATGGCCACCACAGCTGCTAATTCCAGGAGCAAGTGACAGGATTCTATCCAATTTCTGACCCAGGGTGGTCCACATGCCTGCACCTCTAGCACTTACAGTATGTAAGTGTATTACTTTTGAATGATTGTTTATTAAACAATCTATACTATCTGTGTCCTCTCTATTTTGTTTGCATATGGGAATTACCTCATCTCCTGTTCTTGAGGAAGATCCACTAGCACGTATTGTAAGAAATCCTCTATGAGTTGGTGACTCTGAACATCTATATTTTACTTCTCAATTGTGAATGAGAGACCTCCTATTACCAACCCAGCGTTTATTTATTTATACATTATTGCACTATTGTGTGTTTCTCTTATTTTTTCCACATATTTGTGGAGTATTTGCGCTACTGATCCCTTCCTTCAATGACCTGTTATATGCAAGATAAGATCTTATTTGCCATTCTTGTTTTCATACAGCTCAATCAAGGGAGACTATCCTCACTAATGTAATGATAGCATGAAGCAAAATCCTAAGATATATTTTCCCTACTTATCCTACATGATCTCTCTGCTCTCTTCAATACTGTTGGTAACTATTTTCTCCTTCATATTCTACACTCTCTTGGTATACAGAACCTATCTTTATCCTGGTCCTTATAATACATCTCCCTTCACTCATTTCTGGTCTCTGTTGTTAAATATTTTTGTCTCCTGTTGATCTGTTTGTTGGTGTACATTAGGATTCTGTTGTTTTGGGACTTCTCCTTTTCTCTCTCTACACACTATCGCTTGTGACCTCTTCAACTCTTTTGGCCTTAGGCTGCGAACCCACTGCTACTGGCGGGGCGCGCGGCCGCAGACCACCAGACCACCAGACCCTTGCCGGCCGATGCTGCAAGATCCTAGTGATTTTCGGCGCTGACGCGAGTCAGCCAATGGGGAGGAGGGGAGGGAAGGAGCTAGATGGGAGGCGCCTTGGGCGGGGAGCAGGGAAGGAGCTGCGGGTTAAACTGTGTGAGTGTGTATGTATGTATGTATGTATGTATGTGTGTGTGTGTGGGTATGTGTATGTGTGTGTGTGTGTGTGTTTGTGTGTGTGTGTGTGTGTGTGTGTACTGCTGCGGCAGCTTTTATTCTAACAAATCGCCGGTTTTTCCCTGGCTTTTTCCTGGAATGCGACGCTCTTCACCTGGCGCATTTCGCATTCTTTTTGCGTTCCCAGCCACGGGTCATGCGCGGCTGATGTGTGGTTTATGCGTTTATTGAGAATGGTTCGGATTTAATAGGTTGCAATTCTTCGCGTGTCCGCCAGATGGCAGATATTCATGAATTGTAATGCGCATGCGCTTCAGTAATGTGTCGACTTGCAGGTGTTTCGTTTAAAAAAGATACCACAGTGTGCTATTGTATCTTGGCCTTGAGACTGAAGGAAGAGGTTGCAAAAATGTATCAATTTAGGCTTTTCATATTAAAGAAAGACAAAGACCAGTTTCGGTTACAGTATTCTCCAGAGACCCGCCCGCCATGAGTGTTCAAGTGCAGCCCGCTTTCCAAAAACCCGACAGAAGTTACGGGTATTTGATATGGGCCGCAATTAATGCAACAGAGGATAAGAAGGCAACAGTTGTTCAAATTTACCAGTATTTTGTCGAAAACTATGACTTTTACATATTTTCGCCAACTCCTCATACGTGGAAGCGTGCAAAATGGAAAAGGTTATGTAGCGATCCCTGTTTTTATCGTATTGAGCCACAATTTGTTGGAGGGTATTGGTGTGTATCACCGGCTTTTTCCTGTATCTATGATCATGATGACGGCAAAAGGCGAAGAGTCGTGTTAAAACCAACTAAGAAACGACAGTCGCTGCCAAGCAATGCACCAGCACCCGCTTCCAATGACGGTCCCACCGTCAGTGACAACCCTGAGCCTGAGCCGGATTTCCCGTGCAGTTTCGATCAAGCTTGAATGTACCTAAGCAATTTCCAGCCTCATCAGCTGACTACAGGTGGACTAGTCCCGCTGCAAACTATCGACGTGGATGATCAAGAATGCTGGACTGGCAGTGGACCGGCGCCGGCACCAGCTGAATGGGACATTCTATGGTGAGTTTTGTTGCCGTATAATTTTCTGTGTTTTTTTTATTTTGACAATACAGTATCAATGTCGTTGCGATTCAAAAGTCAAGCGATTCTCCTGTAAGCAATATTATTGGCTGAGTGGATTCTACAGTACTGTACTGCAGATACTGAACTATTGGTGGAACGCTAAGCGCATGCGCATTAGAACCTTCTTGAAACGCATACTGTAAGCGTGCCATTACATCGACAGTAGGCGCATGCGCATGTGAACAGGAGACGTCCACAGAGAAATTATTGGTGGGACTGGCTGGGAACTTCTTTAGGGGGCTGACCATTACAGTAAAACTTTTCTTATTGTTTTTCTTCAGAAAAGAAAACGGATAATGGAGGGATTTCGATGGATAATATTGCTTTGTGTAACAATGCCTACTGAATCGGATTTAAAAACCCACGTACCGGAGTCTACAGTTTAGTGGCCGTTGTTATTGATTAGGATAGAATACTGTACCTGAAACAGCATGCTGATGTTTTCCGGCCGTACAGTATATTGTACAATACTTTTTTATATACAGTACACTGTGTAATAAACCCGAAAAAATAAAAACTATGCATTTTGTGTCTTCTATTTTTTTTTAATACTCTTATACTGAGCATGCCTACAGTATACAGTGCAGTATGCCTCGACATTCTAGAAACACTGTATTTTGTTACAGTAGCAAAGAAGCAAATGGAACAATGTAAAACAAATCGACATTTTCTTTTATTGGTGGAGTAAGTACAAAAACATTTATTTACAAATACAGGTAAACCCCATTATAACGCGCCTCATTATACCGCGATTCGGTTATAACGCGGTTTTCCCGTGGCTCCCGTTTAAAAAAAAAAAAAATTATTTTATTTAAAAAAAAAAAAATTTTGCACACTGCACACACTCACTGCACACACACTGCTCACTGCACACACACTGCTCATTGCTCACACTGCACACACACTGCTCATTGCTCACACTGCACACACACTGCTCATTGCTCACACTGCACACACACTGCACACTGCACACACACTGCTCATTGCTCACACTGCACACACTGACACACACTGCTCATTGCTCACACTGCACACACTGACACACACTGCACACTGCACACACACTGCTCATTGCTCACACTGCACACACACTGCTCACACTGACACACTGCACACACACTCACTGCACACAGCTCTCACAATAAACTCACATGTAGTAGCCCTACCCCCCTCTCCACAGGTCACAGCGCCCACCGCCCGTTTTTCGACGTAGTCAGCAGCCCCCGGTGGTTCACGCACGACACACACACATCCCAAGAAACACAACAAGTGCACAATCACATCACACACACAAACACCCCACATCATCATGCATCAACCCACCAAAACACACCACACACACACCACACACACACACACACACCACACACACACAACACACCACCACACACACACACACACACACACACACACCTACCTACCTATATGGGGTGTCTTAACATCCCGATTAGATTTTACTTATGTAGCCAGGCCCCCCCTGCCGTACACCACCCTCACCCCCCCCCCCCCCCCCTCCCCCACCCTTTTTTTGACGGCTGATCGTGGGTGATTAATGGGGACTTGCAAACAGGCCTTCAAAGTCCCACTAATTGGTGGGGAGAGGTGGTGAATCACACACACTAACACTGCCACTTAAAACTATAAGTGAACCGTCTACAACCGAGGGCAATTTGGATCTTTGAATCTTATGATCACTGCCGAAATCACTCGTCAAAGCCACAAGGGTGTTTAAGGACACATTCCGGTTGTAACATGCTGCCGCGTTTCTCCAGTGACTGTGTCAATCCCCTTCAGCTGCTGACCACGGTCAGGCAACACACACACCACACACCAGCACCACCACACACTACCACACCACACACACACACACACAAACACACACACACACACACACTCACACACACAGAACACAACACACCACATCACACATCCTAACATAGCTCAGCAGCTTAGTCAGGCAGCTACAGCAGCCGCGCAGACAGCAGCAGCCCAGAGCCTAAGCAGCAGCTTAGCTAGCATCGGATCTGGGAGAGAAAAGAACAGACCACGTTTGCCGCGCCCCCGCAAAAGTACCTGGGGGGCATGAGGGAGGGATGGGAGGGCTTGGGTGGAGGTGATGAGGGGAGGGGGTTGGAGGGGGGAGGGATGAATCGCCGCTTTTAGTAAAAACTTTTGTATTATTATTTAATATTACTTCACATCCCTCCCCGATCTGGCACGCTTGCGGTGACATTAAATTTAAAAAAAAAAAATTAGTGCGGACCCCTGGTTACTAAACGCGTTGTGGTTCGGGGTGTGGCCACGAGGCACCGCATCCTGTTTTTATAACGGGGTTTACTACGGTAGATAAAGGGTAGGGAGTGGAACAGCGCCGCTAATGCATAAAATCACATAAAAAAATTAGTGACAAACTAGACAACAAAATTATTATAAACCTCTAATATTAAGTGAAGGCACCTGGAAATAAAAAGGGTGACACTAAACTCAAAAAGACCACAGTGAAGAGGCAGATGTGGAACCCGGACCTTTAAAGAAATAAGTTTCTGACCATAATATAGTCCATTTGTCTAGACGGCTGGGCCATGAAGTTCCAGGGAGTAGGGCTCTCAATAATGTTGTATTGATCTCATACAAACACAAACATGTAAGATCAACAACTGTAGGTTTATACGAAAAAAAAAGTAGAAAAGATCATAGTTGCAACAATAACAATATCTCTCGTATAAAGTAGTCTGGTAATATGACAGCTAATTAATGTAAAAAGAAATTAAAGTATTATAAAAACATACAAACATGATGTTAGTTGGGCACAAGATAACCATCTATTAAAGTTGATGGCATCCAATGGGGTAAAATTGAACAGACCTTAATTACAGCAAAAGCCAATAAATATAAACTCTGTAGGCTCAAAAACCTATGCTGTGACTGATCCGGTGCCTGGTAGGGAGATGATATCCGTCTCGATCGCCTGTAAATCCTGCACAGTCGCTGATGGCTCCACGCCGCCAGCCACCACACCTGTCTTCATGCCACATAGTATGGGAGCTCTCGGATAGAGCCAGCCGTCCCAGGCTACCCACCCCGCGGTGCCGCGAAGGACTCACAGTGGATAGTCCGCAGGACAGAAGGTCTCGCTGAATACGCTTGACCTGTCACAACATGGTAGCAAGGATGTGGGACGGGCCATCACGAGCAAATCTGAGTGGTCCTCAGGACAGCTCTTCCCATAAGCCACGGGCAAAAGAGGAAGTATTAGGGCTATGCAGGGGTGGGAAGTCAAATTGTCTCACGTGCAAGAGCAGAATCAAAGTCTCCCCTACACGTTCAGTGACTTTAATTAGCGCGACCCCTTACTACGCGTGGTTTGTCTCGGTTGTGGACCCTGATGGTATACCGCGTTATAATCGCGGGTACCTTAATGTACAATGTAGAAACATTTTAAGGCACAGCAATTCAAAAACATCAAACACGGGTATATGGGTTACTGATAGCATTTGGAAATCATTATGTTTCAGTCAGTTTTATGGTTTACAGTCACATGTTTTTAAACAAATTATTATTCATAAAATCAGCAAAAACGCCAAACATCTCCTTTAAAGAGAATGACAAGTCAACACATATACATTACAGTGGGATGGCGTGCGTTGCAAAACAGTCTGCACTCAGTACAGTCCTTTGAGGGCAGCAAAAGGCGGGTTTTCAGGGTAACCTTTGAAAACAGTGCCTGTTGAGGCCCCCAGGGACAAGCTGGGATGAATTGTGCATGGTTCCTGTGTGTGTGTTGGGACAGCCAAGTATAAAACATTTTCTGTATTAAACTATTCAATGTTATAAAAATCACTTTCACATAATACATCTCCTTTATTTAGTACAGCAAGGTCAAAACTTATGTAAGATGTACAAATTACAGTTTCAGCACAACAGTATGGTCTTACCAGAAAGTTCCTTTCCGCGTGTTGATTGTCGTCCATGGCCTGATTCCTTGCCATAGCGCAAACGCCTCATTAATGCAGTCTGAGACGATCATTTACATTTACAGGATTAATTGTGATATACAAGCGCGCCATTTCCTCCCGAATGCTCCGTTATCTTTAAATGGAGAGGAAGAGCTCCTTTGTTAGCGATTTCCGTCTTCGACGTTACTGTTCTTGGAAGGCCCCCCTGTTACGTCGCAGTTACACACGATAGGAACATGGTTTGCTTAAAAATAATGTTACATAGGCATACTTGGTGGGGTTGCACCTAGACCTCTTCATCCTATTACTTCTCCTGAGTGCCGGTGGTGAGGGGATGTCCGAGGCACTCCAGATCGATTGCGACCTTGCGACTTGTAGGTCATTTGGGACGAGAGGTGTGTTGCAGCGATGGTAGCTGGTAGGGTGGTTGGTGAGGAAGCTTTCAGGTCTTGGTGTCGTTGTCTGTCTACACTGGAGTGTCCTCTCTGAGGGGAGTTGTCATTTCATTGTCCTCAACGTGGCCATCAGTTAAACTTACATCTTCTGGGGTGGGCAGCTGGTGTATGCGTTGCGGTGAGGAGGCTCCTTTTGGTATCTTATGGCTTACCATTCATCAATATCAGTCACCCCCTTGCCCAGGTGTAGGCGGGGAAAAGGTGGCATTAAACACCGAAGCAAATAATGCTATGCCCGCTTGGTTCAGCCTCTATCTCCCACCGTCAATCTCATCTGTGAGTCCATAATGTTGCATCGCGTGATCATATTAGCATTCCGTTGATCCATATGCATCAATCCGTTTTTATCCGGGTAGCATCCATGCTTCCATCATTTAGCTATTGTCTCAGACGCAGAAACTATCTTGGCTAGCCACAATGTAGAGTTCCCGGGGAGTATCCACACTTATCCCATTCAGCATTCGGTGTAACGTAGAGCTGCTTCTTTGTGCATGGGTCTTGTTTTAAATCTGGTGTGATGGTTTGTGCAATCGGTGAATGAGATGTGGTAGTTTCAGGAGGAGAGCTCGTTTGCAGCTTTGGCCCTCTGGCCTTCTTAGCGAAGCAATAGAGAAGAGTATGGATGGATTTTTTTTTGGTGACCTGTGGATTATCCGGATAGAGGAGAATGAAACGAGACGTAGTTTTTGAGAGGGATGTGAGGAAAGTGACTTTGGATTCGGCCGAGAAGCAGAGTGTCTAAGAGCAAGAAGGAGAAGATGTGACCACTTGTGGATGAGTTTTTATGGTAGAGTCGTCGGTTTGGTTTTAGAAAAATTAGAGAAGATGGCCTAGTTAGGTTGTGTGCCTGGGTGGGAGGGCGGATGTTGTGTTTTCCTTGGCATCCTAGGACAAGGGGGTGGAAGTAAGATGGGCCATGAAGATTTTCGGTGCACAGCGGGCAGGTCAGAGTCATCCAAAGTAATATGTGAGGTGAGAGATAGTGGTCTGCGGGTTTTGATTTCGTTATGTGGTTGGCTGCCATATCGTTTTGCGTGATCGTAGGAGAGTACATCAACGTCATTCTTTCTGTGACATAATAAGGCTGACCGTCTATTGAAATATTCCCCTCCGAGCCTTGGGGTAATAGCAGAATTTTTTGTGTTGTTTATTTGGCCTTAGCCTCTGCGCTTTTGCTTGGCGTGTGATTAACGGTCAATTCCGCCTTTTGGCTTTTCTTCTGCTGTGAAAGGACACGGTTCAGAGGCCGGGTGGATGAGAGGGTTACCTGCGTCTGGTAGATCATGGGTGGTGTATGCTCCAGTCGAAGCAGTGGCACCAGATACTTGTGACAAGGGCTAAGTTTAAGGTAATAGATCTCTATGAGTGGTGGGTTCTATGTCAAAAGTGTGTAGATCCTTTTATGCATCCGCGCGAAAAGTGTACCAGTGTTTGTGAAAGTTGTGGCGTGTACTCATGATGTGACGTACCATATCCGTGTATCTTAAATTACACCATCCATCTTCTTGTTGGTTCCACTGGTACATTGATCATACACTCGATTCCCTAATCATCGCATATTATACATCTTGCGGTTTTGTGTTTCTGTTCTACTCGCAGCTTTTACATATTGCCTTTAAAAACAGATTTCCAAGATGCCCAGCATTGCGAATAAGAGATGTACACGATTTTTTTTTGTTTTTTTTTTTTTTTTTGGGACACCGACTTGCCGCTCTCGTTGCAGCTCATCCGTAGTGGCTTGGCTAGCACTTCTGGCATCGTTGTGCTGAGCAACCACGTGTGTAGCTATCATGCCATTCACGAAAAACATGAGCCACGCACCAGGGCACCCAGGGGTAACTTATATGCGTTATCGTCTTTTATCTAATTTCCAAAGGAGGAGGGGGGGGGGAAAGCAGAAGAGGGGGAAGGAGGGCGGGGGAGGGAGGGGGAGGAGGGGACACCAGGAGAGAGAGTGGGGGAGGGAGAGGGAGAGAGGCACAGTTATGTATATATTTTGTGTAATTTATATTTATAATCAGTTACTAGTATATGTTTTATATTTTGTATATTATGTATATTTATATTAAGAACTATGTTATACAGGAAATATTTTGTTTCTAATTTTATATTATATACAAGCAGTAATTATTATATGGTGGTATATTTATTTTTATATCAGTACAGTATATATACTTTGTATATTTATATTTATATTACAACAGTATATATATTTTGTATTTTTATATTTATATCAGTGCAGTTTACAGTATATATTTTGTATATTTATATTTATATTACAACAGTATATATATTTTATATTTATATCAGTACAGTATATATACTTTGTATATTTATATTTATATTACAACAGTATATATATTTTTTATATTTATATTTATATATAAATGTTATATTGCTGCATATTAATAAAACAATATATTTTCTTTACATTGTAGGGAGACAACTCTTCTGGTGGACAAAATAAGTGAGGAGAATGATGAGAAGAGTGCATTAAGGGTCAAAAACACTGCAGGAAAAGCACAATCTGACTGTATCCGAGAGCAGCATAAAGAAGATGAGACGCAGCATTGGATGGAAATATGGACGTGTGAGGTTAGTACTGGACAGTACAGGAGGTAAAAGTGTTGTTTAGGAAACTGTACTGTACCGCTAAAATTATTTATTCCTTGTCATTACAGCGCGTACTCCATGATACGGGACGCAAACAAAATCAAAAGAGTGGTCCAGGCCCAGGCATGGATCGACAGTGGGGAGACTTTCCAGGATTGCATCTTCACTGATGAGTCTACTGTGTCGCTGGAGAGATTTGCAAGCTTTGCATTCCACAAAAAAGGCCGCATATCTTTGAAGCCGCGGCCAAAACACCCCATGAAGCTGCATGTGTGGGGTGCCATCTCTAGGCGTGGACCAAGATGCATTGTCATCTTTGAAGGTAAAATATATAAAATATAATGTAGCCTTATGCACTGTACTTTCCTAGTGTAACCTTACAGTATTTACTGTACTGTACTATTGTGCAGTTTTTTGAGCACTTTTCTTTTCTTGGTATATGAATAATGAATAAAGATTTCTTCCTGTAAGGTATCGGGGGCCACGTCCCTTGCGGCGTGACCCCTCCTTACCCACTACCAGTACTGCAGCCGCTGCTGCCCCTGCCCCCCGTCGCTACCCATGCCGCCGCCCAGTGCATACCTTGAACTCTGCCGTCGCCATCTTGGATTCTGGCACTGGTGTTACAGACTCTCAGCTGTGCTCCACTACTTTCTGGTCTCTCAGCCACTCACGAGCAGCTCCTCGACACGCCTCCGCCATGCCCTTCATCCGGATTGGTCACTGTCGCTTTAAATATCTTGCTTTGCTTTTACTTCCTTGCCGAGCATAGATTCTTTTGGGATGTTACCTGTGTTTCTGCCACAAGCCCTGTTCTTTCGTGACGTATCTCTGTTTTTGTTCCAGTTCGTTGAACTCGTCCAGTTTCCTCCAGGCCTGCTGCTGCTATGCTGTGTTCCTGAGTTCCTGGTTTTTAGAGACCTGCTTCTTTTGCGCTATAACATGGGGTTACTAGTGCTGCCTGGCGGTGTGCCCATTCCGGTCAGTCTTCCCTCTCCTAGACCGGCGCCATGGGTCGTGGACGCCACAAACATAAACCTCGTTCCCGACCTGCAGCGATTGCGCTGACGCAAAAGGACCAGCTTGATTTCCTGTTGCCGACTCCCTGCTTGAACTATGACTACCCGGATATCTCCTACCCCGACTCTGGCTTGTCCAACAACTATGCTGTTATCTCCAGTCCTGAACCCTGCCTGTTTGACTATGAACTGCGCACTCCGGACCAGTCTGCGCGGTCTAAGGTCGGTGATTTCATAACCCAGCCTCAGCCCCGCGGTCCGGTCCCGGTTTGTGGCGAGCACAATCGTGACACTTCCAAGACAACATTGTTACTGAGATAGTACAATATATCACACGCGAGCTCCCGGATGGTCACCGCTTCTACCAGGATAATGATCCGAAGCACACCGCGTCAACAGCGCATATCCTTGAGCGCGGTATCAACTGGGTGAAACGCCAGCGGAGTAAGTGCAGTAGACCGTGTCTCATTTTTTTCCCCACTGTTTTTACTGTGTACTGTATCTCTTAAACTAATTGTCCTTTTTTTCCAATGACAGATTGCCAGACTTCAATCCGATCGAAATGGTCTGGCATCAGCTGAAGGACCATATCTGGAAAGTGACGAAACCCTCCAAAAAGGACGAGTTGTTGAAAGGCATAATGAGTTTTTGGAATGATGTACTCACCGTGGAACGCTGCAATAAATAGATAGACAATATTGCGACTGTGTTGCCCATTGTGATCGCGCGTAATGGGCAAGCATCAGGAAAGTAGTACTGTGCAGTTGTATTGTAAGTACAGTATGATACAGGTAAGTATGGCACATATTTTTTCTTTCCCAATAGTCAGAGTATACAGTACAGTAGTTACAGTTTTTTCTTTACGGAGAGAGCAGCACCAGCCATCAGGTTACATACAGTTGTATTTAACAGTAGTCAGTACAGTAGTTCCAGTATACAGTAGACTAGTTTGACAGTAGTACAGTAACTGCCTACTAACTGGTAATTTTTTTTCTTTTCAGAGAAAGCAGAACCAGCCATCTAAAGTAGTACTACATATCACACAATGCCATAATACAGTACGCACATACAGTAACTGCACTAATTTTTTGTTTTCTTGTCGTTTCAGGAAAAAAAGGTGGCCTGGGGGGAGGTGGGGTGTTGTGTCCAGTCTAATCTGTTTGTACAGTCAAATGTACAGTATATAAACAGCAGTATTGATGTACCCAAAACCTCTCCTCTCTCAATGAACTACTGTACTGTACACGGAATGAGGAACAAGATAACGACGGAAAAGAAATTATTACTATGTACAGTATACTATATATATATATATATACAGTTATATTTGCATATATATATATATATATATATACAGTATACATATATTATACATTACAGTGTATATATATTATTACATAATATTCTTATAAATGTGCATAATTCATGTTTCTCCATGTTTTACAAATGATTTCTAAATGTTTATCCAATTTCAATCTGCAAGAAGAACTTAATAAAGACTGCATTATGTATTATTCATGATTATTTTTATTTTTGTATTTTTTTGTTCCTGATGAAATAAAATAAATATTTATTCAAATTCCTGGTAATCATAATCATTGACACCCACACCCCCCCCCCCCACCCCCACAGTATAAGAATGAATGTCAAAACAACATTAATCAGTTAATGTTTTTTTTACTCTCAATTCTCACAATACTGTGCAATCAGATTTACATTTCAAATTCGAGAAGGGATTTTCCAAAACGTTACCATAAACAAAGCCTCAAAGGGGTTGGGGGGGGGGGTGGGGGTTGGTGAGTCATGTGCAGTAATCAGCTAGCTCCCATCTCAAAGAGGCTTAGAGTACACGCAGGCGCAATGAGGCGATCGACGCTCGGCTAGGGACGGATTAGAAACACAATGACTAACTTCAGAAAATGAATGACTCTGTGGAGGTGTCTGTCGAATGACTCTGTGGAGAGGGGGAGTTGGGTGACTCATGCGCAGTAAGCAGCTAGCTCCCATCTCAAAGGAGCTTAGAGTACACGCAGGCACAGTGAGGGCGATTGACGGGTTAAAAACACAATGACTAACTTCAGAAAATGAATGACTCTGTGGAGGTGTCTGTCGAAAAGAGTTTGTGTGTGCGTGGGGGAGGGATGAAGGATTAGTTGTGCTGCAGTTCAAAGAAATTACTGTAGAGTAGAGTACAGTAATTTCAAAAGGCAGTTCATCATAATAATTTGATCAATAAACCCTCAAATACAACCCCCAAATACAGTACATAAAAAGCAAGTCACTTTATCTCCCTGTGCCTCAGGCACCAAAAACATACAGTAAATTGTGAGCTCCACGGGACAGGGAGGGACCTGTGCCTGCAAAATGTCTCTGGAAAGTGCTACGTACACTGTAACTAACAGCGCTATCCAAAAACATGCTATTATTATTATTATAATATCAAGGTGATGTTCTGTGCAAATCAAATTCGAGAAGGGATTTTCCAAAACGTTGCCGTAAACAAAGCCTCAAAGCTCCCGTCTCAAAGAGAATTACACGCAGGCGCAGTGAGGCTTGTACTGTACTGTAGCTCTGCTATGGACGGATTAAGAACACAATGGCAAGATTCAGAAAATGACGCACTCTGTGGAGGAGACGGGCGGGGGGGGGGTTGGGTGACTCATGTGTAGTAAGCAGCTAGCTCCCATCTCAAAGAGGCTTAGAGTACACGCAGGCGCAGTGAGGCGATTGACGCTCGGCTAGGGACGGATTAAAAACACAATGACTAACTTCAGAAAATGAATGACTCTGTGCAGGTGTCTGTCGAATGACTCTGTGGAGAGGGGGGGTTGGGTGACTCATGCTCAGTAAGCAGCTAAGCAGCTAAATAGCTCCCATCTGAACAAGGATTACATGCAGGCGCAGTGAGGCTTTGAAGCCCGGCTATGGACGGATTAAAAACACAATGACTGATTCCAAATGGCAAGATTCCAAAAATTAAAGACAGCCACATGAAGTTCAAAGCTAAAGACATACTTTAATTTCAAAGGGCAGTTCATCATAATAATACACCCCCAAATACAGTACATAAAAAGCACACAAATCAACCATGTGCAGTCAAACGCACAAGGTCGCAGACAAAAGCTACAGTAAGATGGTTTTTGCAGGCTTGTGGAGAAAATAAAAATAAAAAAATTACAATAAAAAAAAGTTTCTTAATTTTTTTTTGGTCACTTACTCAGGCAAGCAAGCAGTGGTGGGCGAAGTTACAGGCGCATGCGCAGTACATTCCTGCTGTCAAGCAGAAATGTGATTGAAAACAGACACACGTTCAAAGGAATGGTGTGGGAGAGATGTACTGCATTGCACAGAAGATAAGAAGTTGAAATACCCTGCAGTGCAGTTAATTATCCTGAGCGAGGGGAGAGCGCTGTACATGCAGAAATGTGACACTGTTACAGTACTGTACACGCCTATTCATTTCAACAATTTTCAAACAAGACATACTGTACAGCAGCACAGCACCGCAAATGCATTTATACTTTAAATATGCAAATTTACAATTACTGCGCGCGCACACACAGACTGTGTACTGACGTAGGTTGAACCGCGAAGATATTAGACTTCCAAGACAACAGCTCGCAAACGCCCCCCTGAGTTTTTACACAGCATTGCAGTATTGCAGACAGCGAGAATAAAATGCTAATATCACGAGCGCGAAAATAACGCAGTTCACTCCGGGCGAAAATGACACAAAACCGCACATAACCGGGATAATCTGAAAATCGCGGATCTAGCCGATTTAGTCTAAAGGCGGTCGCCACTGTATGTGTATGTGTGTGGGGGGTGGACGGCACCACGATCAGATCCCGCCCTCCTCCCTCCCACTCCCGCCCCTCTCCCTCCCAGTCCCGCCCCCCTCCCGCTCCGGCTCCCGGCTCCCTACAGACCGCATATCGCGGTCTGTGTCTGTCAGCGCCCCGCCTGTCTGCAGTGCGGGCCCGCTGACTGAGGGAGCGGGGCCTTAGCCTTAGGCATCATCTCTATACAGATGATATGCAGATATATCTATCCACTCCTAACCCTCACACCTGCAATTTAGTCCTATAGTCACGGATTACCTCCTTGCTACTGTATATCCACTTGGATGGTGTTCCACACCTTAAATTTAATGTCTAAACCTGAGCTACTCATATTTCCTCCTAAACGTGCCTAATATGGCCTTTTTACATCACAGTAATCAGTAGTAACATCTATCCTATTGCCAAACACCGTCTGTTGTAGTGCCATTTGACTCCTCCCTACCTCTCCATTCACAGCATGGCTAACATTGTTGCTTCTTCCTCTTAACATTGCCAAAATCTGCCTTTTTTTCTGTCAATCTACTGCTAAAAATAAAGCATGCCTTTATCCTCTCCCATATAAATTATTGCAATATCCTGCTACCAGGACTCCCTGCCTCTCAAACGTCTCCTTTGCAATCTATCCAAAATTCTGCTGCAAGATTCATTTCACTTTCTCCAAGAATAGTCCTTGCTCATCTCCTCCTTAAACCCCTCTCCTGGTTTCCCATAAAGTTTTGGATCACATACAAAGTTCTCCTTCATACCTTCAAGGCTCTCCACTTATCTGCTCTTCTTACATCACCTTTGATCTCTTGTTTTGTCTCTGTTATCTCCTATCTATGTAAATATGCATTATAATGTTTATACAGAGACTTTAAAACATGTTCAAATTATATGTGTGTAGACTATTTTTTATATCACTAATAGGGGGAGACTGCTTCTACATAATGAATAGCCGTGTCACACTATCGAAGTAGTAGGAATTAATAACTGTATATGAGTAAATGAGTAAATCACATGTAGCCCTTTTTCTGACGCTCCCAAAGAGACTACGGGTAACTGCACGTACCTGCGGCTTTAGGAGATCTGAGCCTCCGCTAGCTGGGAGCCTGGGGTAACACTTATAGCGCAGTGCCTCCACTTACCCAGGATCCTCGTGATGTGAGATTCTCCTGGGCAAGAAACATATACACACACATATGATTGAAACCAGTTTTAGTGTAATGCAATATTAACCTTATCACTTTATCTTAGCAATCCACAAGTAACATATAACCTTATACTATAACGCTCATAACACTAGTGGCTCGGCCACTCTTATCAGGAGTAACGTCTCCATCCCCTCACCACGTGCCCCACACACCGTGTCCATGTATGGTACTATATTTGTATAGGCTCAGTCCTTTGGCCACTTCACTAGGGTCCCAAAGAGTTATGCCTAAGGCGGGATTAGAGCCTGTTGACTGGTGTTGGTGCACTTGATGTAAATACCTTCCGGTCACGGCGGTGACCGGTAACAACTTCGAAAAGGATCAGACGAATCAGCGGTCTGCCTCCTGGGTCTCAATGTCCAGCCGTCTGGTCCCAAACGACTCGCCACAACCGCAACTCTGCACCTTTGTCCCTAGCTGTCATACTGTAAGGGATGGCGTTCCTATAACTATAGGGCTTCACTGCAGCACTGCAACCTACGGTGACTTCAGGGATTGTCCTAGGGGCCTGCAGGGAAGAATTGTCCTATGCAGGCGGGTCACTGAACTCCTGCACCCACACTACCTCTTCCTTCACCTCCTGGATCCCCCCTTACTAGCTTCTCTCTAGCTGCTGCAGCTGCACTGCACTCAACCTTGTGTCTTCTTGTCAGCGCTCACAGCACTGCAGCTGTGTCACTGACAAGACGCCACACCATACACACACCTAAGGGAAGGGTCCCTAGCTTAGGGGCCTTCCCTCACCACCTACCCACTAACATAGTGGGGAGTGGGGAGTGGGGCCTACCTGGGACCCGGCAATAACCTGACCTGGTGTAGGAGCCACTTGGTCCCTACACCCTTCCTCCCCCTTCCTGCTTCCAGCTCCAACTGCCGTTCTCCTCAGCCCGCGAAATGTATAAATCTCCCCTCTCTGCAATCCGGGAGCCTTATTGGCTGCTTTGAGGCACCTGGTGCCTGCCTCCCTACACTGGCGACACACTTTATTCGAGCTCGGCTAGTCCCACGAATTCGGGTATACCCGGGTGTATTGAGGTTTGTGACTGTTTTCTGCCCGAGTGCATTGAGGTATTTTCCAGGCAGGGATTGAAGCATTTTATTCCCGCTGGCTGCAATACTGCACAGTATATATATATATTTACTGCATTACAATTCATGAATTTATGCCATCTGGTAGACACGCGAAGCATTGCAGCCTATTAAATCCTAATCATTATCATTTAACAGATCAGCCGCCCGTCAGCCAGGCATGAACCCAGGCTGGGAAGGCAAACGCAACGGGGCTTGTCAGAGGTGAGGAGCGGCGCATTCCAGGTATCTGCCAGGTACATACTGGGTATTTGCTCGAATAAAGTGTGTCGGTGCAGTATGCCTCATGGGAACTGTAGTCCCGTGAGGGCTGCTGTCGCATTGGGGCCGCTTACGCGCTTGTACTGTGCATGCGCGACTCCCTAACGGCCGCCGCAACTCCTGCGTAACTTCTGCGCTTGTGTTTCCACTGCGCATGCGCGAGCCGACACAATGGCGGCCCCCGCTAGCCGGGTGTGCCGCAGAGCCTCGGAGTGCTCCCTGCTCCGGCCCCCACCTTCTCGGCATGCTGGCGGGTCCGTCGCTGCCTTCGGCGGCACCCGCGACCACTCGCGGGCAGACAAGGGTGTCTCTGGAGCAGAAAAGAGACCAGGGCTACATTCTCCCCCTCACAAAATCCCAACGACCTCACTTGGGTAGCAAACATAGCAGATAATTATATAATGAAAATGAATTGCAAAAGATATACAACAAATCACATGCATTGTTCCATTGGTTGTATAGAGAAGAATCCGGCGCAACTGCGCATGACAAATCCACGAGGTCCCGGATGAGATCAAAAAAACTTTATTGGCACGAAACAACACCAGGGCTACACCAAGATCTCCCCCTCTACGCGTTTCACCCTCTAGGATAGGCCCTTTGTCTTGGAGTTCCATTGTTCCATTGGTACCCAACATCATCACGTGGATACCCGAGGCCAGCTGAGTCTCAAAGTGGAGTGCCCCTAACTGATTGGGTGAGGGTATCTCCCTCTGATTTCCATGAATCACTGCCTGGTCAGTCACTGGTACTGAAATGGTAGTCTCTGGTTTAGAGTCACGGCCTTCCCCGGTTGGGGAAAATAGCAAGGTGTCCTTTTATTGACCCTTGCCTGATCATCCGCTTTCGTCTTGCGAGAGACAGGGAGGTTCAGTCTCTTGCCTCGGTCCACCACATGGCGAATGAAGCGCTCCATCATGCGCATGAAAGAGGCAACAACTACCAGAGCGGTCACAGCACAGTCTTGGTTCGCTCCAGCTATCCCTTTAGCGTGACGTCTTCTGGGGACAGCACAATGTCTACGTGCAGGCCCATGTCTTGAGAAGAAAAAGCTTGGAGGTTCCTCATGTAGGAGTAAGTGTCGCTCATGGCCGCTGTACTGGATACCTTGATGAGGTCAAATCTGCTCCATGGTCTGCAGAGATCTTCTAGGGGAGACACCTCCACCAGGACGCGATGACGAGGTGAGCCCATCGCCCGGGTGACCCTACCTTTGGAGCCACCAGGCTCCACGATCACCGGGGAGCTCACACCCGACACCCCTAGGGCAGTCAACTCACCCCTGTCATCGTTGGCAGGTACTGATCCCAAGCCTGGGACCGATGGTACCATCGCTGAAGACCGGACCGACCACAGTAGGGCACACGGGCCCATAGTAGAGTCCGCCGTATTTGGGGCAATCAGCCCGTTGTCTGCAGCTTCACTGGAGTGGTCCATCAGCAGGCGCATCACCACAAGTGGTTGATCGCTGGAATCATCAAACGAGGATTGTGGTATAGACACCTTACCCTGTGATTCTGGAATCTGCGGTTCTGTAATCTTTGGTTCTGAGGGTGTAACTGAGTCTAGAACTAGGGTGCATGGACCCCCTGGAACATCTGGTATAGCACACGGACTCAGTGCGGCCACAGCGTCACAGCTGTCCATTTTGGTCAATGTACATTTCTCCGCTGGTTCCGGCTCTAGAACCGGATCTGGAACCGACATCTGTGTTACGACATCTGTGACTCTGACTTCGGTGGCTCCGGCTCAGGACCTGAGTCTAGAGTATCCATTTGGGCACACGGGCCCTCCACAAACTCCATAGCTGAGGTAGGTGGACTAGCAGCGGCGTTGACCGCCGGAGTAGAGACATCAGACGCCTCTTTCTCCACAGGTTCCGCCATCAGAGGTTCCTGTTCTAGCACTAGGATGTCCCCTTTGAGAGGGTCTGGAACAGTACCTGCAGCATTGGTTTGAGCACACGGGCCCTCTGAGGCCTCCGCATTGACCGGTCCAGTATTGGTGTCGATCGCCTCTTCCTCTCCGGGTTCCGGGGTCTCCAGCATCAATGGCTCCGGAAACTATACTCCGCAGCAGGTACACCTGGGTACCCAAGTAATTTCACCACCTGGGAAGTCACAAGTGACACAGGAGTAGCGTAGACACCTTATCCCTTCTATGAACACCTCATTGTAGTCTAGTAGCAGCAGCTCAGTGTCATAGTTCATACCACCAGACAGACTCAATAAATTTTGTATGCACGGACACAAAAGAATGGGTATGTTCCCCTTCTTTGATAGCCAGACTCCATACACTTGCGGGTGTGATTTACTGCAGCGTATACTTCTATTATGAAGAACAGAATTTACTGACTGCAGTTCCTCATACACTCTCCACTTGTTATGCAGAGGAGGGGCACATTCTATGAGTGAGTGGTCCTGGCTCAGCTCTGCACCACTCAAGTTGTGGGGGTGGGGCTCTGGTTTTCCCGCCAGTCCTGGACAGATTTGTGCAACATTTTTCTGTGCAGGCTGGCAGTCAACAGCACATGTGCTCTCCTGATTTGGCGGGAGACGCCATTTTAGGTGGGACTCACTGTTAGCATCCCTGCCTGCAGGAGCCTCCATTTTGATCACAGTCCTGTTAATTTCACTAGGGCTCTGTGGGTATATAAGGGAGTAGCCTTTTGATGGGGCCTCTGGTAGATGTAATACATGAGGGTCAGTCTCTGAACATATGTCCTGCTCGGTGGCCAGTAGTAGGATAGTCCCTCGGCCATCGGCATTAGGCTTCCAGTCTACCAAATGGGCAGTGGCCAGACCCGGACAGTTCCGCACTTGCTTGCGCACTGTGAATACCCAAGTAGAATTGGTGGATACTCCCACCACGGCAACCGCGTGCCTTGGGGATACCTGCTGCGCTAAGGCCCAATCATGGACCTCTTGTTTGGATGGCACGGACATGGTGAAAAATTAAATTGACAATTTTGACAGAACAATAGGACAGGGCCTCCCAGGTCTGAGATCTCAGCAGCGCCTCCAAATGTAGCCCCTTTTCTGATGCTCCCAAAGAGACTACGGGTAACTGCACGCACCTGCGACTCCAGGAGATCTGAGCCTCCGCTAGCTGGGAGCCTGGGGTAACACTTATAGCGCAGCGCCTCCACTTACCCAGGATCCCCGTGATGTGAGATTCCCCTGGGCAAGAAACATATATACACACATATGATTGAAACCAGTTTTACTGTAATGCAATATTAACCTTATCACTTTATCTTAGCAATCCACACGTAACATATAACCTTATACTATAACGCTCATAACACCAGTGGCTCGGCCACTCTTATCAGGAGTAACGTCTCTGTCCCCTCACCGCGTGCCCCACACACCGTGTGCATGTATGGTACTATATTTGTATAGGCTCAGTCCTTTGGCCACTTCACTAGTGTCCCAAAGAGTTATGCCTAAGGCGGGATTAGCGCCTGTTGACCGGTGCTGGTCCCAAACGACTCGCCACAACCGCAACTCTGCACCTTTGTCCCTAGCTGTCATACAGTAAGGGATGGCGTTCCTATCACTATAGGGCTTCCCTGCAGCACTGCAACCTACGGTGACTTCAGGGATTCTCCTAGGGGCCTGTGGGGAAGAACTGTCCTATGCAGGCGGGTCACTGAACTCCTGCACCCACACTACCTCTTCCTTCACTTCCCGGATCCCCCCTCACTAGCTTCTCTCTAGCTGCTGCAGCTGCACTGCACTCAACCCTGTGTCTTCTTGTCAGCGCTAACAGCACTGCAGCTGTGTCACTGACAAGACTCCACACCACACACACACACACCTAAGGGCAGGGTCCCTCAGCACCTACCCACTAACCTAGTGGGGAGTGGGGCCTACCTGGGACCTGGGGATAACCTGACCTGGTGTAGGAGCCATTTGCTCCCTACAACCTTCCTCCCCCTTCCTGCTCCCAGCTCCAACTGCCGTTCTCCTCAGCCCGCGAAATGTATCAATCTCCCCTCTCTGCAATCCGGGAGCCTTATTGGCTGCTATGAGTCACCTAGTGCCTGCCTCTCTATGCCTCATGGGAACTGTAGTCCCGTGGAGGCTGCTGTCGCATTGGGGCCGCATGCGCGGTTGTACTGCGCATGCGCGACTCCTTAATGGCCGCCGCAACTCCTGCGTACCTTCTGCGCATGCGCGACCACTGCGCATGTGCGAGCCGACACAATGGCGGCCCCCGCTAGCCGGGAGCGCCGCAGAGCCTCGGAGTGCTCCCTGCTCCGGCCCCCACCTTGTCGGCGTGCTGGCGCGTCCGCCGCTGCCTCCGGCGGCACCCGCGACCACTCGGCGCACAGGCAAGGGGGTCTCTGGAGCAGAAAAGAGACCAGGGCTACACACACATGAGTAAATCAACTGTTTTCTATAAAAATGGTGTATGATGAAGTAGTAGCTTAGTAAAACTTGAAATAAATAGATATTCTCAAATTGTTATACATTGTTAGTGACTTACATGATATTTGTCATACTGTAAATGTATATCATATCCCTTTCATATTACACTGGCGACCAACTTTATTCTTACTTGGCTAGCTCCGCGAATTTCAGAGGACCCCGGTGATGTGCGGTTTTGTGTCGTTTTCTCCCGGGGTATATAGCGTTATATTCACGGCTGTGATTTAAGCATTTTATTCCCGCTGGCTGCAATACTGCAATGCCGTGTAAAAACGCATGGGGGCGTTTGCGAGCTGTTGTCTTTAAAGCCGTCCCCTATAACCCCTAACATACAGTACTGTACATTTTTATTCATAGTGTACATGTACAGGGGGTCTCCGGAGCTGAATCGCATTGGTTTCAGGTCGGGGGACCCCTGCTTCCCGAGATAAAGCCCCCTTTATGAGGTGCCGGTATACCTCTGCGTTTCAAGCTCCCGATCACGTGACCGCGGCCTGTAAACAAAGCAGAGGGATACCTGCACCCCCTAAAGGGGCCTGTATCTCGGGGAGCAGGGGGTCCCCGGACCTGAAACCACAGCGGTTCTGCTCCGGAGACCCTCTGCCCATCTACAGTATGAATAAAAA
>WSYH01007604.1:0-23478 GCA_036426205.1 Ascaphus truei
CGCTGTGTGTGTGTGAGAGGGGGAGGCTGGCACTGCCGCTGTGTGTGTGAGAGAGAGAGGGAGTTGGGGAGAATGTCTGGCACTCACAGGGGTTCTCCGCCTCTTCGTCCTCCTCGTCACTGGACTCGCTGACGTGCAGTGTCACCGCCGTGCTGCTGACCGACGTCCAGTCAAAGTAAACCCCGAAACCAATGTCATAATCATCAGTGGCGAATTCCCAGCAGAGCCTCTTCCCGTCGGGATGCGTTGGCACCCGCACTGTCACCACCTCCCCCCTCCGCACCGTCAGCTGGCCGTGCTTCTCACCCGCCATGCGGCTCTTAAACTCACGCAGGTTAGCGCTCGTCCATGTGGTTGGCGGGGTCAGAGGAGGGGGAGGGGCTACAGGCGAGAAGAAAACACGAGTCAGAGATAATACACCTACCAGGCTTCCCTGCACCCTAAACATCCCCTTCCCTCCTCTTACCTCTCCCCTTCCCCTCCTCAGAGTCACACTGGCTCCTCTCCACCTTCACAATGTCCACTGTGCCCATGTGTTCTGACTGGATCAGGAGGACATCCAGAGGCTCAGGTTCTGCGGGGCAGAGGGACAGGAGGGCGTCCAGCTCCTGCGAGGGGAAAGACGGGGTGCGGCTATAAACATCTCACCAACTGGGAGGGACAAACCCGGTGTCACACAGGTCCCTTCTGTCTGTGTCACCGTCACCCTGCGATTGCCTGGGTCCCATAGACAGGGGGTGGGCACTACCTTGTCTGGGGTAGAAGGGGCAGGTTCCCTTGATGCCACTTTCTGCTCAACACTTGAACATTGTGACGAATGTTCGGCGGCGCTGACCTCAGAGTCCGGCGGTGACCTTCAACACACAGATTAACCCCATCAGTTACATGCAGGGCAGTGTATAACACACAGAGCAGCGTGCAGAGCAGTGTATATAACACACAGCGCTGTGTGCACGACATGCAGGGCAGTGTATATTATATAACACAGAGACAGTGCGGTGTGCACGACATGCAGAGCAGTGTTTGTATGCAGAGCAATGAGTCTCGGCTGCGTTCATACCTGTCATCATGGGGACGCTCTGCGCCCTCCGTCTCTTGCACAGACAGCGCTGCCATCCCCTGCGTAGCCGCACAGATCGTGTCACCTGTATCCCCGTTCTCTGAGAAGTGGAGACAGAGTAAGGGGACAGGAATCTCACACGAGACAGATAACATAGTCTAGGCGCAAAGTTCATCTTTCCCGTCTTGTCTTCAAATACTTTCTGGGCAAACTACCCACCTACCTGAACAAGCTCCTCACCCCTACCACATGCAGCACTTATCAACTGAGATCAGACTCCAAAAAGACTGTTCATGGTCCCAAGGTTCAGCAAAGTATCCGTCCGCTCCTCCTCCTCTTACCGTGCACCCCAAAACTGGAACAACCTACCGGAGACTCTCACATCCACCACCAGTTTAAGTTCTTTCAAAACTAAAGCTGTCACACATTTTAATCTGGTCTGTAACTGTTACATACGCCCATAATATATATTATCTCTAACTGTGCATGCAATGTCTTGTATATAATGTATACCCTGTTCACTTATGTAACCATGTATTATTTGTCATCATAACTCTATGCCCAGGACATACGTGAAAACGAGAGGTAACTCTCAATGTTTTACTTCCAGGTAAAACATTTTATAAATAAACAATATTCATTGATAATAAAAAAAAAAAGGATTTACTTTTAACGTCAACAATGTAGAGTAGTACTGTGTCACCGTCACCCTGCAGATAGTGGGACAGACTTAATGGGATGTAAGTCTCTGCTATCACACGGAGTCCATAAGACCAGAGAATTGCACCAACTCCCCAATTACCCCATAAATATGGCGGGTCCTCAGAGAGGAGGGGAGCAGAGTCACAGTCGCTCTGTGCTCTGGTTTCTAAGCACGTCGTCTCCCCCCTCGGGGAGGCAGCTGGGAATAATTTGTCAACAGGGAGGCCGAGACTAGTTGGTTTTAACAAAGCAACGGATTGCAGGTGAGTGGGGGAGGGGGGAGTACAACCTGTCACATCCCTGTATAACACTGATGATGTACCCAGCACTGTACACACACATTGCAACCTGTACACCGTACTACGCAATGAGCGCAGAGCAGCGTAGAATCAGAAAGCAGCAAAGTTCTTCTCCCAAGAGTTTATAATCTAATTGACAGGTCCTAAGGTGCACTGAGATATCACCTGAAGCTTCCAGTGCAGTGCTCGGTGCTCCGTCTCTCTCTGCTATTCTGTGTGTTGGATACAGCTCTATATTTGAATAACTTCAGTTGCAGATTTGCATATCTAAGCTGCAAACAACCCTGGGGAAGGGCTCAGCATGAGCTCCCAGGGTTGGGTGGAGCCGCGCTGGCAGGGGTCCCTGGGGAGAGGGTGCACCCTCCTTGCAGCTTGATGCTACAGTCAGCATGGTCTGAAGATGCTCCTATGAGGGACATCCGATTGACTGTTGCTAGGATACGGCAGGTGCTGGGTAGACAATTACCCTCTATTGGCTATAGAGGGCAGAGTATTTGCCTACAGTGCACAGATTTCAGGGCAGCTCCCTCTTTGGACATGAACACTCACAGGAGAGGGTTTCCTGGGTGGGGACAGTGACAAGACAGGGTCCCCTGGGTAGGGACAGTGACAGGTGAGGAGGAACCCCTGGGTAGGGACAGTGGCAGGTGAGGGACCCCTGGGTGGGGACAGTGACAGGTGAGGAGGGACCCCTCGGGTGGGGACACCAGTGGACAGGTGAGGAGGGACCCTGGGTGGGGACAGTGACAGGTTAGGAGGGACCCCTGGGTGGGGACAGTGACAGGTGAGGGACCCCTGGGTGGGGACAGTGACAGGACAGGGACCCCTGGGTGGGGACAGTGACAGGACAGGGTCCCCTGGGTGGGGACAGTGTCAGGACAGGGTCCCCTGGACCCTGTGCCTCATACATCTGTCCTTAAGCCCAGGTCAGTCCTGAGCCAGCCCTGGCTTTCTATCCCCCCATTATTCCCTGCCTGAGGTCCCGTCCCAGGGGTGGTTGCACTCATTGTCTCACAAGTGAACCGGCCTCCATACTGGGGACCCGGAAGTGTGTGTTCAGCAAGAACCACAAGTATCACAATGCACGGGGGGGGGGGGGCTGGAACCCGGAAGTGGGGGTCTCAGCCTGTCATGCGCCCATTCGCTGCACCCCGATATGTGACCCTTTCCCCTGCCCCCCGCTCGGACATTATTGGGCGGTCTCCCTCACCTAACGGGGGGGTCTCCCTCACCTAACGGGGGCGCACATGGCTCCTCCTCGCAGCTGCTGCCGCCGCCGCCGCCCTCCTGGCCTTCCTCTCGGCAGGCCTCGCTGCTGCCGCTCTCCGGACCTTCCTCCCGGCAGGCCTCGCTGCTTCCGGCCTCCCCGGTACCGGAGGGGGCACCGGACAGGGATGCTGTAGCCCGCGCCAGAGACATCAAGCGGTTTCCTCCAGGCTCGGGAATCCTCGGCAATCTCCGGGAAGGTAGGCGGGGCGTCCGACAGCAAGGGCGGGCAGCGGCGCAGCCAATCAATGCAGAGATGTTTCGGGGCTGGGCGGGGTTACGGAAACAGCCGAGTACGGACGGAAATGACCGATGGCTGCCGAGTGCAGCCGAAGTATCAAATAAAACCTATATGTATTAAATGAAATGTATAATATCCGTGTATTGTATTGTATTGTATGTCTTTATTTATATAGCGCCATTAATGTACATAGCGCTTCACAGTAGTAATACATGTGGTAATCGAATAAATAACAGATAATATAAATAACAGATAATGGGAATAAGTGCTTTAGACAAACATAACATTAAGGAAGAGGAGTCCCTGCCCCGAGGAGCTTACAATCTAATTAATAGTGTATAAGTTCTATTTCACTATATACGTTGTAACTTATTTATTTTCCGCATGTTATGTTTGATCCCACCCCAAACATTCTTTTTGCTTTTTGTACCCCGTCCCTCCTAAACTTCCACCAAAAATTAAAATGTCAAAATAAAAAAAACAAAAAACACTCTGTTCCTGTGTCTATATATAAAAGAATAAGGTACTTTCCTGTTATCCGGAGCCATATTCCTGTTATCTGGAAAGTACCCATATTAAATTTTGTTAGCCACAGAACGGTATCGTCTATTAATTTTTTTAGTGTGTGTGTGTGTGTCTGTCTGTCTGTCTGTCTGTCTGTCTCCATGAGTGACACTGCTTCACTGAGTGACACTGCATCACTAATGCATGACACTGAATCACTGAGTGACAATGCTCCCCCAATGAAAGACACTGCCAACCAAATTATTGATTAGCCAGATTTTCAGCTAATCATTCTTATGATATTATAACAAATCAATATAATATTAACAATACGTGACACTTATTATCCTGGCAGTAGAAGGGTGGGCCCGCGATGTAGGGCTTCCTGTTTCCGGGGGGGAGAGTAGAGACGGAGCACTGCGCGGAAAAGCGGACCTTGTTGTCATGGAGACCACAATTCTCAATGCGGAAGAGTCGCAGTTACCATGGAGACGCGTGAGGTTGTCATGGCTCCACTGAAGAAGATGGCGCAGGAAGCCCCGGACTTTTTGCGTTGGAGCTGCCGGGATGTCGGGGACTGGATCCGACGCAGGGGCTTCCCGCAGTACGAGGTGACAACTACACACTGACCAGTGCACAACACACCCCGTCACACACTAACCAGTGTACAACACATCCCTGTCACACACTGACCAGGACACAACACACCCTGTCACACACTGACCAGGGCACAACACACCCCTGTCACACACTGATCAGGGCACCCCTGTCACACACTGATCAGTGCACAGCACACCCTGTCACATACTGACCAGGGCACAACACATCCCTGTCACATACTGACCAGGACACAACACACCCTGTCACACACTGACCAGGGCACATCACACCCCTGTCACACACTGACCAGGGCACAACACATCCCTGTCACACACTGACCAGGGCACAACACATCCCTGTCACACACTGACCAGGGCACAACACATCCCTGTCACACACTGACCAGGGCACAACACACCCCGTCACACACTGACCAGTGAGGGCCTTGAATACATTGCTGTATATCTTATTATATATGAATGAGAAAAAAAGTTACCAGCACTCCAGTATATGAACTCAATGGGTCTGGTTCTATGGCCATAAAGTAATTAAAAAAAACCCAACACATATAAAACCCACCCAAATGCATCTAAAAAAAAGACCCGAATGCATTTAAAAAAGACCCCAAATACATCTAAAAAAAAGAACAATCCATTAAAAATAAATAAAACAATACATATAAAAAACTATCCTCCCCAATACATATAAAAATACTCTCAATACATATAAAAAATACCCACAAGCCCCCCAATACATATAAAAATACCCCCAAGCCCCCCAATACATATAAAAATACCCCCAATACATATAAAAATACCCCCAATACATATAAAAATACCCACAAGCCCTCCAATACATATAAAAATACCCCCAAGGTCACCCCAAGACATATAAAAATACCCCCAAGGCCACCCCAAGACATATAAAAATACCCCCAAGCCCCCCAATACATATAAAAATACCCCCAAGGGCACCCCAATACATATAAAAAATACCCCAAGCCCCCCCCCAATACATATAAAAATACCCCCAAACCCCCCAATGCATATAAAAATACAGACTTACCTTGGGTCAGACCAGGCCCGGTGTCTGCTGGGTCCACTGGCTGGGGGGGGGGGGTTGGCGCTGCAAATTTCCCCCAACCTCTGGCCATGCCTGCTCACTGACCGCGCTGGACGCCCCACTGGAGATGTCTGCATGGACCCTGCTGCGAGCCTGCAGACGCACGGTACCGCCACCAGCCTGTGCGCATCCAGCCCCGGAGCAGCAGCAGGAGGATGAGGGTAACGCGGGCCTCGGCTCTCAGCTGCCTGCAGGACCTTTCTTCTCTCTGTCCCACGCCTCCACTGGTGCATGATGGGGTTTTCTGACGTCAGCGTGCGGCGCACCAGATGCTGGGCCAAGCTCACTTCCGGCGCGCTGACGTCAGCGTGGGACATAGAGAGAAAAAGGAAAGGTCCTGCAGGCAGCTGAGAGCGGGGGCCCGGCCACGACCCGCAGCAGGACCTGGCCAGAGGTCGGGGGAAATTTGCAGTGCCGGGCGGCCCCCCCCCCCCAGCAGGCAGGCCTGGGTCACCAGCCCCGGCAGACCCTCCTGTTGGCAGCCCTGCCTACTTCAATTCATCACTATCACTTCGCTAACTTAAACAATCTACTATATATTTCAGAACGTTTGTGTCTTAAGTCTGCCACTGGGTGTTATACCTGGTAGGCTGTATATCTGGCACGTGACATCATAATGAGTTGCATTAGATATATATATATATATATATATATCTATATCTATATCTATATCTATATCTCTATCTATCTATTACACACATTCCAAGCCTTGGGATCTGCTTCTGATCTCTGTCTTATTTCACAGGCATGTTTTACGAAAAACCTTATCAATGGCAGGAAACTCATCCACGTTACCTGCTCCAACCTGCCACAGATCGGAGTCACAGACTTTGAGCACATGAAGGTAATTTCATGCACACATATCTTTACATAGTCACATGGGCCATGGCCTCTAATCTCTTCTAGGGGTCCTAAATTCTGGAGTGTCACAGGAAAGCACAGATAATAAGGTCCAACATTAATAAGCAGTGATATTCCATGACAGCTTTCAGCAACGGAACACACGTTTTACTGGTCATTCACAGCCGCGGCCCTTAATGTGTCTGATGGAATAGCACTACTTCAGGAATATGGGCCCAATAGTTTGGAAGATTTTTCACTGGGAGGAACAGACACATAGGCTATAGGTCTCTTCCGTGTGTCACTGTCACTTTGCTGTGGAAGGGATATATTCAATGGTCTGTGTCTCTCTGTGATGGAAATCTTCCACCAGCTCTACAGTTAGCCCATAAATAGTACTCTGTCCTTACAGGAGAGCAGAGCGGTGTCATACACAGGCCTCACTCTGTCCTTACAGGAGAGCAGAGCGGTGTCATACACAGGCCTCACTCTGTCCTTACAGGAGAGCAGAGCGGTGTCATACACAGGCCTCACTCTGTCCTCACAAGAGAGCAGAGCGGTGTCATACACAGGCCTCACTCTGTCCTCTCAGGAGAGCAGAGCGGTGTCATACACAGGCCTCACTCTGTCCTCGCAGGAGAGCAGAGCGGTGTCATACACAGGCCTCACTCTAGGACAGATTCCATTGGTGGGAGTGTCACTGTCCCCTGGATTTAGGATGGACAGTTTATTTGGCCATTGCTCTCGTCATTCTGTTGCAGCGCCCTATTTTGAGAGGGTTGTATGTATATGTACTATTATTTATTTTCTGTATTTATAAAAAGTTGCATCAGTAAGTAATACATTGAGAGTTACCTCTCGTCTCCTTGTATGTCCTAGGCACAGAGTTATGACAAATACATTACATTTCCAGACATTTCATGGATAGTTAGAGATAATATATGTTATGGGCGTATATAACCATTACAGATGAAATTAAAATGTAAGAGCTGAAGTATTGAAATTACTTATTGTAACAGGAACTTATCACTGTTTGAGAGAAACTGCCTCTAAATCCAGCAGTGTGCTGGTTAATTGCATACAGGCAATTGCACAAACTTCTCATGTCAGCTCACATTTGGGCTGACATAAGGAGATGGAGAACTGCAGAGATTTCCTTAGCCCACAACTGGGCTGACCTGAGGAAAAGATGATATCTTGATGCACACAAAAGCACTGTATGCTGACAGCAAGACAAGGGGACAAGACCTCTATACCTAGACACAGAGAGTGCCATAGCACACAAGGATGCTGACCCAGGAGAACAGAGAGGCCTTCCCCTACAGCTACAACAGAAGCAGATAAGAGACTTTCTTGTTAGACTGTTGTGTATATGTGTGTTTAGGGTAGTAACCAGCTTAGCTACCCACCGAGTTAGAGAGGGCTGGAGTAAAGGTTTAATTATTCTCCAAAGTGGAGTAGGCCTTTATTTTGTTTGTTTTTGTATGTTTTGCCTTGTTAGGCTGCACTTATAGTGCCGGCGACGTGACGTCGCTCCAAAACAAAACAATTGACTCCGTCGCGAGCTCTTATAGTAAGCGCGACGAAGCGACGTCACGACCAAAAATTTGGAAGCTGGGTAAATTTGCTTTTTCAGAGACTGTCGCCACATGTGACTGTCTCTGAACCAATCAATGACCCTGTCGCTAGCGACGTCGCTGAAAGTTAAATTATAACTTTTCGCGGGTGGCGACGGGTGACGTCATCGGTCCCGTCGCCAGCACTATAAGTGCGACCTTAAAGGAACAGGCGCAATAAAGCCAAGATATAATTTCACCCTAATCGGTTTCCATTAAATGTACCTCTGCACACATCTCTTACACTTATACTGGAGGCAGCTGTGAGCGTCTCGGGTAGGTTGTTCCAGTCGTGAGGTGCCTGGAGACAGGAGGAGGAGTGATGACAGAGTTGTTATAAACCACACATATTAACCAGTCTCCTCCAATACTAGGGGGGCCATAGTTGGTAGAGAGCAGCGTCTGCGTTGTGATCTAAGCACAGAATCCATCATGTGGATAAACAGCTTGCTGATGTCCTCCTTCACCACAACGAGCTGCGTCTCTCCGCAGATCATCTCCATGTTGATCAGAGAGCTGCTGGGCATCGTTGAGCCTCGGTGGAGGCAGAACCTCTCCATGCCCCGCAGAGACAACATGGGGCTGTTCCTAGAGCAAAAGTCCAATACAGGAGTGACGTACGATTCCCTCACCTACAACCAGTTCGTTCAACAGGAAGGGCTCTAATCACAGTGCTGACGGACCTCCTCCCAGCGGTAAAGGATATGCAGGGCTCATCTAAATAAAGGACTCTGGTCACTGCTTTCCATTTGTCTGCCACTGGGTGCAGGAGTCCCCGCTGGGCTCAGCTGGGGATGAAAGGAACCTTATTTTATCATTTGGCTATTTATATTGAGTGGTTGCTGATGATATGAGGGGAAGTCACACACTTTACTCCCACCTGGGATAGGGTTGCCAGGCGTCCGACTTTGAACTGGAAAGACCGCTATTTTGCCTCTCTGTCCGGTAAAAAATGAGAGGTAATACCAGACCTGCATGTCTCCGGTATTTTCTCTCTGGACGTGTGGCGGGCAGCGCGAGTGCGGAGGGTGGCCGGGCGCAGGGTCCCCGCTCTTACCGCCGATGCAGAAGCAGCATCGGAGCCAAATCCCGCAGGCCACAACATCTGGTGAGCCGGGCAACGGAGCCACGCGGCGTCACCCCCCCCCCCCTTCTCCTGAGCAGCAAAGTAGAAGACCGACCAATGGGAGGTCTCCACGTCATTAAGGGGTGTGCGCTTCTCCCCCATATGCATGCTGGGAAATGTAGTTTCCTTCCAGCTTTACATGTGGGAGAGAAAAGAAGAGCTCCAGTGTTTCTGCCAGGAGGACCTCCACAGGTAAGACAACAGGAGGGGTAGAGGAGGAGGGGGTGGTGGTGGTGGTGAGGAAGGAGGAGAAGGGGGGGGGAGGTGGTGAAGAAGGCGTAGGGTGGGGGTGGTGGTGAGGAGGGGGTTGGCGGTGAGGGAGGAGGAATAGGGGGGCGGTGGTGAGGAAGGAGATGGGGTGGTGGTGAGTAAGAAGGAGGAGGAGGAGGGGGTGGTGGTGAGGAAGGAGAAAGAGGAGGGGTGCTGGTGGTCAGTAAGGAGGAGGAGGGTTGTCATGGTGGTGAGGAAGGTGGAGGAGGGGGTGGTGGCGTGGAGGAGGGGGTGGTGAAGAAGGTGGAGGAGGGGGGTAATGAAGGAGAGGACATGGTGAGGAGGAGGAGGAGGAGGAGGGAGTGGTGGTGGTGTGAGAGGATGAAGGGGGTTGCAACAATCTTGGTAGTAGCGAGAGAGAAGCATTACGATCAGTTTGCTCGCCATGTCTGACTGCAGGTATGTTATTTATAAATTATCTGACCGTTATGTCATTTTGTTTTTTATTTTTTAAGTTTGGACCATTTCATATTCTATTTAGTATAAGTGCTGGGAGTGCTCAGTCCCCAAACCCCTCCCCAGAATTTTTTACAAAATAGAATATAAAATGGTGCAAACTTGGAGTGAAATTTAGAAAATTACGTAACGGTCGGATCTTTTTTTTAAATAACATCTCCCCACCGACTTTGAGCGCGCCACATTTTTCACCATTGTGTCCGGTATTTTTGGAGAAGCCGCCTGGCCGCCCTACTCACAAACCAAAACTTCCACTTCAAAAAGAAGTCATATTGAGTTATCATGGGAGAGATCAGTGTTAATACACCAAATACTTTTACAAATGGTATCCAGACCGTTTAACCCTTTGATGCAGGAAGGGACTGCATTGCATTCAGAGGAGCTGGCTTCTTTTCTACAAAGTTCAAATACACTTCTAAAAATGGTATTGGTATTTTTATCTCAAGAAATCACCAAATAGCACAGTTAATGTAAGCAGGGGTGCATACCGTCCAAAAAGTATTACACAAATCAAAGGAAGAACAGGCACGCCAATCTGCAGCAAAGGGGAATTTAATGTGTGTGTGTGTGTATACACGTTGAGCTATTAAATTCACCTTTGCTGCAGGTGAGTGCGTTCTATATTATATGCTAGAGTCTCTCCCAGAGGAAGAAC
The DNA here is from genome assembly GCA_036426205.1 of Ascaphus truei. NCBI lineage: Eukaryota > Metazoa > Chordata > Amphibia > Anura > Ascaphidae > Ascaphus > Ascaphus truei. The sequence continues at coordinate 10,758 of WSYH01007604.1, forward strand.
TGTCGGTCACCACTGTGGTCTCTGAGATCATGCCCCACAATGCACTGCTTAGCACTACACAATGCATTATGGGTCATAATGTTTGAGAACACAGCGGTGATTGACAGTTCTGCCTCCGTGGGGGCGGTGTCTGTTCTACACAGAAATTAGCCCCGTGTGTATAAATACCATGGATTAAAAGGTCCCCAGGCATGTTCCAGGCGTCTCAGACACCTGCACACAGGTTAATGCACCCTCTGATTGCACGCACAGCAGGAAAGGGATTCATTGCATGGTGTTGTTCTCTTGCATTTAGCACAGTACCAATATTTTAAGGTGCACTGACCACTTTTTAGACTGCAGACTCCCCATTCATGTGAATGGGCATTAAGGTCTCACTTAATAGATATGGCCTGTATTCTGCATCAGGTGCCACCGTGCCAGCTGTTAGAGTACGGTCCTGGGAAAATAGGGTTAACTGTTCCTGCACATGTTACTATCCTCTGTCCGTGACCTCTCCTTTAAGTGTAAGCTCTTGGGCAGGTCACACCCTCTCACTGGGTCTCTCTGATTGACGGGTGTCTTCCAGATAAATAACTTAATGAAGATCTGATGCAGGATCCCATCACTTCACCTTCTGTATAGTGCAAAGCTCTGTACAACACACGAGACGAGCAATCCATGACACTAAAACACTGCTAAGACTGGGGTCTGTGGTGGTATTATTATTGGTATCTTTTATGTATATGGCACCAACACATTCTGCAGCGCAGTACAACGTGAGAGTAAGAATAAAACATAAAATACATAGACGTGTGCAGAGTACTGAGGTCCCTGCTTATTACAGACACCTCTGGCAATGACGGGGAACATGACATGAAACTATTCTTGATGTAACCGGACTTTTGATGCTGTGGAAGCGATTCCTACCTCTCCCTTCATGCTGCTGTGTTATTTTAGTTTTTTGTAGATGTCAAATCATTGTTTCCTGTTACAGAAAATGTTTCTTTTTGTGCCTTATGATTAATTAAGAAAATTACCCTCCCCAACCAAAATCATAAAAATAAACAGCTCAGTGTTTTAAGAAATGTTTATTGTTGTGGGTTTCTTTTTTCAAATAGTTTTGGGAGGGATGATCACTGTCACCCCTTCACTACCAGTGAGGCACACAGCTGCTTATAGTCTAACTCAGGGGTGCGCAAACTGGGAGTCGCACCCCGCAGAGGGGGGGGGAGGCGGGAGATTTTTTTTTTTGGGGGGGGGGGGGTGGCAGTTGCAGAGGCCCTGCGCTCTTCTCCAAGGCATTTAAATTACATGACGGGGGTTCGCGTGAGGCCTCTGCAACTCTCTACTTGCCATGATTCAGCCGCTTTGTGACACGTCGTCAAATTACGCTGCGGGATCATGTGACGTCACATGCGGGTCACGTGACATCACGCGACCCCGCAGTGTCAATTTGACGCCGCTCCAACGTAGGGGGGGGGGGGCGCGTGCACCGAGGCATTCCTGCCTCTCACCTGTCTCCCCTACAATCTATCCTAAATGCTGCTGCCGAATCACTCTACTCTTTCCGAAATCTGTCTCAGCGTCTCCCCTCCTGAAATCCCTCTCCTGGCTTCCTATCAAATCCCGCATCTCACACTCAATTCTCCTGCTTACTTTTAAAGCTTTACATTCTTCTGCTCCTCCTCCTTTATATTATGTTATTTATATGATTGTCATGTGTGTTACTGCTGTGAAGCGCTGTGTACATTAATGGCGCTATATAACTAAAGACATACATACAAACATTAGAATACTTTTGAAATCCTCCCGAAGGGGGTATAGACACCGCACGGCCGAAATAAAGAACTTGCTGAAGGCTGATAGTGTGGCTATAGAAAAAATTTATTTGCACAAGGTGCAAGCGGATCTTCTGACGCGTTTCAGCCTGTCAGGCCTTTGTCAAAGAGTGATCCGCTTGCATAAAAAAACACTTAGTTATAGTGTATGTAAGCTACAACACCTGTTCCTATTGCCCAAAGAAATGAGCAACAGGTGTGTATCATCACACGTCCATAACGTGAGTTACATGTTAAAACAAGACAAAACATAATAAAAGAAATGACCAAAATGTCCTTATCCAAAGAATACATATAACATTATATATAGACAACATGTATAGTTGGAAAAGAATATATTGTCTGATAGCAGAATGATGTAAACATAATTTGGTCATGATTAAAAGCAAGAACATATTGAAAATATATATATGAATGCACACAATGTGTCTTAATAAAGTAATGAACCCCTAATATTCATTTGATAATATACCCAACTATATGGATAGAGGTATTTAAAGAGACAGTAGGATATACTGGATGACAATAATACATGAGGGACAGTAGAATATGCTTAATTTCAATAATATCCAATGGGAATTTAGAAACATATAAAAATCTTGAAATAAATTGTGATTAATATAGTAGATGTATAAAAAACATTAGTAGATTGATAATGATGAAAATAGAAAAAAGGGGGGAGGGAGAGAAGAAGAGGGGAGCAGAGGAGAAAAGAAGGGAAAAAGGAGTGGGGGAAATGGGGGGAGGGAGGAAGGGGGGGAGGGAGGAAGGGGAGGGAGGGAGGAAGGGGGGGGGGGGGGGGGGGGGGGGGGGGGAAGGGGAGGGAGGGGGGAGAGGGGGGGAGGGGGAGGGGGGGAGAAAGAGAAAAGGAGGGAGGGGGAAGGAAAGATAAATGTTGACCAAAAGGAAAATAGATACATTAAGTTAGTCATGAAAATGGTAGATACATATAAATTAGTCATGAAGAAAGTGTTTCAATTCCCATTCCACATTTAAACAATAAGGTTGCAAAGTGTTCAGAGAAAAAATCCATGACATTTCCTTTTTGTTTAAGCGATTTAACCTGTCCCCTCCTCTAGCATAAATGGAAACATGTTCAGCGCCAAAGAATGTGAAATTCTTTAATCCACCAAGAGGACATTGAGAAAAATGTTTGGCCACTGGGTGGAATAAATCTTGTTTATTGATTAGTCTGATATGTTCAGAAATCCTGACATATAGTGATCTAATAGTTCTACCCACGTATCTATATTTACATCCACATGTAATCACATAAACAACATGAGTAGTTTGACAATTAATAAACGTATTTATCCTGTATTTACTATTTGGAAACAATGTATGTATTCTCATGGTGGGAGATGCGTATTTACAGTACTTACAGAAACCACATCTATAGAATCCCTTAGGTATATTTCTTATACTTGATTGTTTTGATTGAAACATACTCCTAGAGATGGACGTGGCTAATGTGTCGGCCTTCCTGAATGCAAATTTGGGTCCTGTTTTAGTAAACAATTCTAAATCTTTGACCAATTTTAGTACATTCCAATGTTTTGAAATTATCTGTCTAATTTGTGATGCTTGTTTGCTATATTTTGTAATGAATAGCGGATTATCATTAAACCCTGTTTTTTTACCTCTATTCGATTTGTCACTTTTTTTGTGAGTTAACAATTTAGCTCGATCCATAGAATCAGCATTCGTGAAGGCCATATCCACATTTTCTTGTGTATATCCTCTTGATAGGAATTTGGACCCCAATGTTTTAGAGTGTTGTAAAAATGTTTCTTGGTTTGAGCAAAGACGTTTATACCTCAGGAACTGTCCTTTTGGAATTCCACGGATCAATGCTTTCGGGTGACTGCTATCTGCATGCAGATACGAATTCCTGGCATGTGGTTTTGTAAAGATGTCTGTTTGTATACCTATTATTGGATCACCATGGATAGTCACATCAAGATAATTAATTTTCTCAATATTAGTTTCAAATGTGAAATGAAGATTAATGTCATTGGAATTAAGTTTATGAATAAAAGAGTGAATACTATCAAGATCACCATCCCAGATGAAAATCAGGTCATCAATAAAACGTTTATAATAAATGATTTTTGAACGAAACTCATTTGTGCTACCATAGATGTGAACAGATTCCCATAAGCCCATAAAAAGATTGGCATATGAGGGTGCAAAAGAGGTCCCCATAGCTGTGCCCTGTTTTTGTAAGAAAAATTGTGAATCAAAAAGAAAATAATTGTGTGTTAATAAAAAAAAGAATAGCATCATTGATGAAAGTAATCTGTGCAGTGGAGAGTGAGGAAAGTTGAAGGTAGTGATAAATGGCCCGAAGGCCGTGTTGATGTTCAATAATAGTGTATAACGATGTGACGTCCATGGTGACCCATCGGTATCCCTCCTTCCAGATAATGTCCCCTAGACACACCAACAATGCTGTCGTGTCTTCTATGAATGACGGTAAAGTTTTTACAATGGGTTGAAGAAATCTATCTACATAACGTGAAACACCATCTCCCAAAGATCCAATACTGGACACAATAGGTCGCCGAGGAGGGTCTTCTAATGATTTATGAATCTTTGGGAGATGGTGAAACACAGGGACAATGGGAAATTCACACGCCAGGAATTGTCTTTCTTTATTGGTTAAAACATATAATGCGTCACCTAGTTCAAGAAGTCTTTCAAGCTCTCCAAGGAACATTTTTGTAGGATCTGCTTTTAATCTAACATAGAAGTCTACATTACTCAATAATCTGAAAGCTTCATCTCTGTATCTATTGGACGACTGCACTACTATGGCTCCCCCCTTGTCGGCGTTCTTTATAGTAATAGCCATATTTTTCTTTAATATATCTAGATCCAATCTTTCTTGTGAGGTTAGATTGTCAGATATATGAAATGAATCTGAAAAGGAATAACCTTTAGCTAATATCCTTAAGTCCCTGTCAACCAACCTTTCAAAGGTTGATACACAAGGCCCTTTGGTGTTATTTGGGATAAAGCATGAGCGTTTCCTCAGATTGGAGTCCGTATGGCCAAAAAAAGGGGGTTCCACACCTGTGTCAGTACGTCCCTCCTTATACAGAGATTGCATATCAAATTCAAATGCAGTCTCTGCAAAAGAAAAAACATTTCTATTCTCCATGACAATACTCTCATCATCAATCTCAGAACCAGCAATCATAGGTTGTGTGTTGCTAGTTTTTCTTGCAAATAACTTTTTAAGAGCCCATTTCCTAGTGTATTTCTGAAGATCAATTATGGTCGTAAACAGATCAAAATTCTCATGAGGAGCACAGTTAAGGCCCTTATTCAGCAATAACACTTGAGATGATGTGAGAGTAATGTCAGAAATGTTGATTACATTATTTAATGTTGGATTTAGAAGTATTTCTTCCTCTTGCTGTCTGCTCCGTGTGTTTTTTCTTTTCTTCTTACCCCTTCTACACTGTTTGAGTTTTTTTGACTGTGTACTGTCTGTATTAGAGTGTGTGGGTCTCAAACGTTCCTCCTTAGAGTTAGACATATAAGTTTTATCAAAATAGCCACCTTCTTGATCTCTATTCGTGTGTCTATCTTGTGTGAAAAAAGATACAGAGGGTCTGTCAGCATTATCTGAAGAATCAGTTTCAAAACTTGATCTGCGTTCTACATAAGGTGATTTTAAAATGGACCTGGTATTAGACTTTTGGATATTAATTTCCTCCTCTGATGACCATCTACGTGGTGTAGAGAGAGGGATTTCTACCCCTAGAAAAATCTCTTGTAGGGACCGGTCTCTCCCAGAAATAGACCTGACCCTTTTCATAGTCAGTTCTATCCCTGGAGAATTTGTCCTGTTTTTTAGATATAACTCCCTTCTCCATTTTTTCAATATTTTGTAATAAGATTTTATCATTATGGGGAAATTTATCCATATCCTTAAAAATCTATACAATTCCTTTTTTAGTAAATCAATTTCACATGTTAGCATCTTTTTCTCATTAACTTTTGCACAAACAATTAATTCCATAAGCTGTTTGGAGCATTCATCCAAAAAAAATTTCCATTGGAATTGAAAGTCCTTATTGGGGAAGCCAAATGACGGCATTTTCTTTATTCTTAGTCCCCTAGGTATACGTTTGACTCTCTAGTTGTTTTCCAAGGTGGTAATGTCCCAAAAAATACGAATGTCCTGGGTTAGAAGCCTCTCCAATTTAACAAAGTGATCAATTAGATCTGTTGAATTCTCACAGGTTATATTTTCTGAAACTTCATCAAAAATATGAAGGGCTCTTTTAACTCTTTCTTTCTTTCGCAGGACTATGTTATTTCTGAGCGCCTGATGGGTTAATCTATGATTAACCCGCTATCTACAAAACATTAGAATACATTAAAAATGTCGATTCGTTTAAAAAAAATGCTACAAGTATTTTCTCATAGTACAGAACTAATTTATTAAACAAAAACACATGTAGGACATTGCTTGGTCTGCAGCTTTAATACACCTGAGGTGAATAGATATGCTACACTGCAGTGGAGTCATTACCCAGCCCATTGGTGGAACTGAAATGAAGGTGATTACTTAATAAAGTGGTGTTTTTTGTTTCAAACTTTTTTATTGAAATTTTACAGGGAAAAGCATATGTAATGATTTATCACATCTTCGGATAGAGGGTGGAAGATAGCCATGACCCATGGCTATGTGCCGAGCGGTGGGGTCATAACTCGGGGGATTGCAGATCAGGCGTTCTCTTCCCCGGATCTAGCGGCCATGCCCCCAGGCCCTGATAAAGTGGTGTTTTAAAGGCTAAAATTTGTCGTGCTCATGTCTTAGGGTATAGTAACATTTAGTACGTACGGACCTTAATGTTACTGTTATAAGCAGCTATTCCCTGCTAGGATCCCCCACTATGCCGGCACCTGAGGGGTGACAGAGGAAGTTGCTGTGTGGCTGGCACAGGACATGGAGAACATTTCAGTGCTCGCGCCTCCTCTGTGCGCCTCAGAGTCTTGCTCCGTAGCACCCAGGTCTCCGGGAATCAGAGGGGGATTTTCCAAGCCACAGGGCCGTGGGGAAGGTAAGGACGGAAGATGCCTACTCGTTTCACCGAGGGAAACACCAAACGAGGCACAATACAGCATTGCAAAATGCTCCCGGAGCTGCGGTGAACTAGCCAGGTATTGGCTGAACGGAGTCTCCTTCATCTGGACAGAGTGCAGGTCAAACCACGGGAAGGGGCTGCACAGAGGCAGAGGAAGAGTTAATAAAAGCACATGCATTCATACGCCTTGTCACCAGATAATGTTATTATTTAAATGAATTAGATCGCAAATCTATTCTCTGCACATAGAACAGTATGGGCAAGCACAAATCATGGCCGCTCCACCGTCCCCATCCCGTCCCACACACACACACAGGCGCCTGCGGCGGAGGCCACTTAAACATTTGTCCTTTTACATAACACTACGGTGATTATATTCACACACAAGATTGTCATAATCTTTCACTAAACTTTGCTGAAGTGAGGGGGAGCGCCACTCCTAGCACCCGCACCCTTTTACATAATGATATAACACTGAAATCTGAGGTTACTAAAATGGGTCATTCTGGTCAGACACTTTTGCTCTAGTAAAAAGTGGGGGGACAAGGGCATTTTTTCCTAAAAGGTACTGCTTTACTTTGACAAAGTTTGGCACCTGACGGAGACTGTTTGCAATGCATTGCTGGGCCCTCGGGCAGCAGAGAGATTCATTTGTCATCGCTAGACGGGTCAGTGTAACATTAGCACATGCTGCTCCCATCACTCACCTGTCCCCTGACAGGGAAGAAGCAAACGCCTGGTTCACAAAGCTTTCTGTCCTGAGGAGTGAGCAATGAGGCTTCTCTCCTTGTGTCCCCAGCAGTGGCTGCTGGATCAGGGTGTTCAGGACACTCAGTGACTGCTGGTGGGAGAGCCCTTGTAATGTACACATGTTCAGAGCAGCGTATACAGCAGCCTCTATCCACCTGCTCACTATACAGACCTCTCCTGAGTGATGGAGATAAGAGCAATATGTGAGAACTATGATAAAGAGACCCCCTGACTGCAGAGTATCAGGGACAGAATCACACAGTCCTGGGGTTATATGTAATATAAGTGACCACCTGACTGCAGAGTATCAGGGACAGGATCACACAGTCCTGAGTTTATATGTAATATAAGTGATCCCGACTGCAGAGTATCAGGGACAGGATCACACAGTCCTGAGTTTATATGTAATATAAGTGACCACCTGACTGCAGAGTATCAGGGACAGGATCACACAGTCCTGGGTTTGAATCTAATGTAGGGTGACCTGGACAGGCTCCAGATTTTTTCAGGCAGGGCAATGTGTGACATCACTGTAATGATCTGGTTGGTCTCTGTGTGTGTTCATATTTGGATTGCACCCCTCATTACCGCTTTGGGGGTCTCTAGGACTTGTTGCCTTGACAACTGATGCATCTCGCAGAGCGGCAGTAATTGCCCCTTTCTTGTCCTGCTTCCCCTCTCTGCTCCCGCATCGGTACTCAGGCCTGATGACACCGCAGTGGGACAGGAGCTGCTTCAGTCTTCAACAAACAAATCAATAATCAGCATACGAGGAGCAGAGGGAAGAGGACTTCAAAACAACCGGCCACAGGAGAGCTCCCACTGAGCCAGAAATAAAAAAAAGCTGCACTATCCTACCAAACACCGCCCCGTTCTAACAACAGGACACACATCGCACTTGTAAATCCTCTAGACACTTTTCTAATTAGTAGTTTGTTATAATTAGGACAGATGGTTGATTTTCGTTCGCAGTATTTGCACCAGGCAGCAGCAAGACAAGAAGGGACAGGTTTCCTGTGGGTTATCTATATATTAAATTAGAAGATGCAGAGTACGACAGCCTGATGTAACACTGTACAGGTAATCTGTAATAAAGATGAATTTGTTGTAATTGACTGTACACTGAGCTAATTAATAAGTGGGGACAAGGGACTCTGTAGCCATAGGTTCCTCCTGTCAGTGTGACAGTCACCCCGCAGTCGAAGGGTCAGACGCCGCGGGCCGTAGGTCATTTCTCCCTGCATGAGTATTGGTCGCAATATCACTCTCCAGTGGGTGGTGAATGTCTCCGTGATACCTGGGTAGAGGGGCAGCAGACACCAGACTGTACACAATGCAGGCCTCTCCAAGGTGGGCTTGGATCTCCGCGCACACACTGGGCAGTTGGGACGGCAGACAACACAGGAATAGAACGTGTGCCCAGGTGGCCAGCCCTGCGTTGTTATAGAAACAATCCACGCCCAGCTGCTGCAGCTCACCTGGGAGAAGGAGGCAGAGATATCACAAAGAGCATAAGCAGACACATTGTGTGTGCGGGAGCAGCGTGGCTCTAAAAGGTGTCCCCGACGGTTTAAACGTACCTGGGACTATCGCATCTTAAAATCCCATCGCCAGCCACATGGCATGTGATTCCGATCCAATATATCAGGTTATAAGTGGTAAAAGAGCAACTCGCTGTGCTGCTCATTCAATAAAAAGGAGATTTATCTATCAAGGGCTCTCTCCCTCTCTATTACAGCGCACATATTGCTGAAACCTTCTCATGTGTGATTGGTCTGTATAGCACAGTATGCACAATACCCAGTACCCCTTCTTTCAGTGGCCAGGAATACGTAGTGAGGGGTGTCTTGGATTGTGGGCCTTACGGAGGGTCTCAGGTCTGCGTGTGGAGATACGGATGTCCTGAGCTTGCAGTCCACTCAGTTCCACCAGGCAACGAGCCAGCTGCTTCCCCAAATGCCCCCCGCCAACGATCCCGACCCGGAGACCCTCACGGCACGAGGCCTGTGGGATCCTGGGGGCAGCGAGGAGGCTGCACATTCTGTCCTCCTGCTGCCTGAGGGGTGAGGAATAAACAGAGCCCAAAGTTTAGCTGCAGAATCTCAACTCCTTCCACACATGGAACACACAGTATACACAGGACACCGCCATTTGGTGCACATACCCCAGCTACTCGATACGGTTCTGTGGTTAACGAAATCTTTTTATTTGTGCGAGCTTTCGAGATACACTAAACTCTTCTTTGGGTGATGTTACAACATCTCCCGAAGAAGAGATCTGTGTAACATCACATGTTTCATTGTAACATCGCCCGAAGAAGCGGATCTGTGTAACATACATGTTTCTTTGTAACCTGCCCGAAGAAGAGATATGTGGAACATCAATGTGTTCATCTGTAACAATCAGCCGAAGAAGAGAGATCTGTGTAACATCACATGTTTCTATGTAACATCGCCCGAAGGAGAGATCTGTGTAACATCACATGTTCCATTGTAACATCGCCCGAAGGAAGAGATCTGTGTAACAATCAAATGTTCATTGTAAAAGCGCCGAAGAAGAGATCTGTGTAAACATCACAGTGTTTCATGTAACATCGCCGAAGAAGAGATCTTGAACATCACATGTTTCATTGAACATCTGCCGAAAGCAGAGATCTGTGTAACATCACATGTTTCATTGTAACATCGCCCGAAGAAGAGATCTGTGTAACATCACATGTTTCATTGTAACATCGCCCGAAGAAGAGATCTGTGTAACATCACATGTTCCATTGTAACATCGCCCGAAGCAGAGATCTGTGTAACATCACGTTTCATTGTAACATCGCCCGAAGAAGAGATCTGTGTAACATCACATGTTTCATTGTAACATCGCCCGAAGAAGAGATCTGTGTAACATCACATGTTCTCATGTAACATCGCCCGAAGGAGAGATCGTGTAACATCACATCCATTTTCCATTGTAACATCTGCCCGAAGAGAGATCGGTGTAACATCACATGTTTCCTGTAACATCGCCCGAAGAAGAGATCTTGTAACATCACAGGTTTCATTGTAACATCGCCCGAAGAGAGATCTGCTGTACATCACATGTTCATTGTAACATCCGCCCGAAAGAGATCTGTGTAAACATCACATGTTTCATTGTAACCAACGCCCGAAGAAGAGCTGTGTAACATCACATGTTTCACATTGTAACATCCGCCCGAAGAAGAGATCAGTGTAACATCACATGTTCCATTGCAACAATCCGCCCCGAAGAAGAGATCTGTGTAACATCACCTGTTTCTTTTAACATCGCGCCCGAAGAAGAGATCTGTGTGTAACATCAACATGTTCCATTGTAAACATCGTCATTCCGAGAAGAGATCCGTGTACATCAATGTTCCATTGTAACATCGCCCGAAGCAGAGATCAGCGTAACATCACATGTTCCATTGTAACATCGCCCGAAGAAGAGATCAGCGTAACATCACATGTTTCATTGTAACATCGCCCGAAGAAGAGCCCGAAGGAGAGATCAGTGTAACATCACATGTTTCATTGTAACATCACCCGAAGGAGAGATCAGTGTAACATCACATGTTCCATTTTAACATCACCCGAAGGAGAGATCAGTGTATCTCGAAAGTTGGCACAAATAAAACCATTGTGTTATCTACAGAACGGTATTGAGTATTTGTTTTTAATTATTAAGCTCGGCTCACAAGGTACAGTGATATATATATTATATATACATACATATCTGTGTTCTATGTGCTGCTTTTTGTGACACTGGCTCTATTCCCTCCTGCACAGTGATGTATTTCAGCCCTTCCACAGAGTACTGCAGATGCATGCTTGTATAGATCCATAGCTCCATCCCCTCCCTGCAAAGAAAGTCTGTGATATTCTGACATTTGTATCCCCTGCTGCACTATAATGTAAAGATTCACTGGTATATTTTATTTGTTTGTTAGAAGTTTTCAGGACATTGCTTCTGCATTTTGTCATAACGAATAAAATATTTTACAATAAAATACTGACGGCAGGTGAGGGAGACTTGTTAATAACGGTATAGAGAGTGGAGCTCACCTTGCGGAGCAGAGCAGCTTGCAGAAGAAGACACAGTGCGCACAGGTGCTCAGCGTCAGAGCGTGGCTCCGCTGCCCGAGGTGCAGGAAGCGCTCGTGTCTGAACCCCACTCCGCGTTCAAACTGCAGCGAGCTCAGGTTGGCTGTGAGATCTGTAACCTCAAACATCATGCAGCCTGGAAAGGGAGAGAAAAGCCAGGCACCGGGAACCAGAGGACGCACGAGGATCGCTCAGCTAGAAAATAAAGATACAAGCGTAAATTAAAACGGTTGTACTCCTGTCCATCAGACACAGCACAGATGTCCTTCATAACTATGCGATTAATGCACTAAACAGCGATGGCCATTATAAAGCATTAGTAGCCAGGCGACGGATAGCAGCAGTCGCTCGATATGTCAATACATCCCAATGTGTAAGAAGATGTTTGCTGACTGGGACCCTGATATCTGCGCTGGAAACACTGCACAGACCTAGCCCCCCTCTTTGTACCTTTTTGTTTTACCCTCCATAGTTTGTTTTTACCCCCCACCCCTTACCTTTCCCTCCCTCATCTACATCCTCCATTATATACCCTTTCCCCGAGTTCAATTTACTCCTGCATCTTACATTCTGTGTACCTTTGTATTATACAATCTCACATTCAATATCTATTGCAAATTCATTGCAGGTTCTGTTATTTTTCTTTTTTTGTGTGCTGGGAATTATATTGTTGTTTATTATTTAGTTTGGGGGGGTGAGGGCCCTCCACTGTTCCCATTGCACCACTAGCTTAATCTTGTTCTTCTGTGTTTACTTTATTGAGTGCTGTCTACTCCCTATATTGTTTAGATTGCACAGACCTAGCACCTCATTGGTTTTTAATCCATTGGCCCGATGAAAGACCCTAGACTTGCAGGCCTGCACAACTCCAGTCCTCGAGGGCCGCAAATAGGCCAGGTTTTCAGGATATCCCTACTTCAGCACAGCTGGCTCAATT
>WSYH01007605.1:0-32509 GCA_036426205.1 Ascaphus truei
GAGGGCGCAATTGGTGTTCTACAGCCCCCCCAATGTTGTGTGAGCACGAGCGGATAATATGACCAGGTAATCTGTGTCAGCTCGCAAAGAATCAAGCCTTCTTCGCTTCACTTCTCTCAATGCGGCTGATCACTGAATGTCGCCACCTCTGATGACGTTAGCGAGTGACGTCTATTCCCGACGACCATTTCACGTAAGGCTACGCTTCTTCAGGGGAGGAGGATTTTCATCCTGGACTTAATGGTAAGTATTTATATGTTTCCTCATTTGATGATCCCGCCCCTCTTTACGTCAGGGGGCAGGGATATACCCGTGATCCTCCTAATGTATATTTCTTATATGGCTGTGTCTTCATTGTTTCTTTTATCTCCATAATAAAGAAATAAAATTATTCAGGTACTGACTATGTTGTCTCATTGTATATGTAATTTATTACATCTCAGGGCATTCAGGATCCATGATAGTATTGAATTAGTGAAGGTAAGTATCGGTTGCTCCAAATAAACCTCAGGCGGATAATGTTATGTAGCACATTTTAAATTCGCTGTTTATTGGCTCACAACACTACCCATTGGATCGACAGCGTTCCACCATTATTTTAACATTCTGAGTTACGACTCAAATAAATATTATATTTTATTGTTCACTCACTCCTCCCTTTCAACACATGTATTCTAGTTACACCTGTTCATATTAGTGGAAGATTGCTCTCCTTGGGGCTCTTGCTCTCTTGTTGTTGTTCTATTTCTGGTTTCCCCTGATAGCACCTCCACTATAGCCATTTCCAGCCAGCAGTAGCGAGGGTTTCCCCAACCCAAGGGTTAATGTGAAATGATAGCAAACTAGGGGGGAAGTTTGCTATCCCTAGTTTCCTATCATTTCACATTAACCCTTGCCGTTTAATTTGTATATAGAGCTTTAACATATTTTTTAAATACTGGGCCCACTCCAATATGGTCAAAGACACCATCCACAAAAGCCCAGAAAAAGAGGGAAAATTTGCGCCAGAAAAAATTCAATGTGTAGCTTCAGTCCTTTCCACAATGCAGTTCCGCTGCCTGAGTCTTTCAGAGGTGATTCACCAACCTCTGTATGAGTATGGGTAGAAAAAGGGTGAAATGTCCTCGGGCACGTCACTCTGCTTGCGGCTCCACGACGTATAAAACGTATAAAATGGAAGAGAAAAAGGGGAGGGCCACAGTAAGGAAAACAGCACAAAAATTATACACACTTCTTCATTAAGAGAAGGAGAGGGGAGGAGAGAGGGGGGGAGAAGAGGGAGGAGAGATAATGGAATCACACTTTTTGGGTGGAGACACACTCACATCAAATCTCTAGTATCTTGAGCAGATGTCTCCTCCTCTGTATGTGATTGTGTGAGTTGTAGGTGAGGAAAGCCTCCTGATATCTTCCTTGACAAAAATAAAAGGGAGAAAAAATAGTGCAATCCAGTTTAATTAAACAGTGGGTGAATGAGATTTAAAACTTACAAGCGACCGATATATTTAGGCATAGGAAGGAGATGCCGCCAGACTCACAACGTGTCCCTCTTGGGTTGGGTGTTTTGTCCGGCTGGTCCCTGCTGGCAGGTTCTTCCCGTCTGTGTATCGAGGTGTATAAGGCTGCAGTGTGATAAACAGAGCCCGTGCACAGGCTGTGTCCTCCTCCGGCCGCCTATCCCCTCTGCACAAACAGTCTTCAGCTTCCTTACTCCGTTGCGCATGCGCATGCGCAGATGGCGAGACGCTGGGCCAGGATACAGGGGAAACAAACTCCTCACTACGGTGGCTTGGAATAACCAAAAAACGTCAGACGCGTTTCGCCAATGCTTCCTCAGTGACGTTGGCAAGTTCAGGGTAGCAGCAGTCTTTTATACCTTGCGGTTTCGTCGGTTTAACTTTAAATGTGCTGGTTTCTCTCTTGCCGTGTTAGCTGTTGTATTACACTACTGCTGCGGCCAAGTTTATTCGAGCATTTGCCCGTTCTTGGCCGCAGCAGTAGCCTGGCGCGCGCCCGAGAGTGACGGGCACGCGCCGAAGCAGCGGAAGAGCGCCCTCCGATCGGGGCACTCTCCCTACGGCTGCCGGGTCCGCCGGGTCCCCCGGAACCCCCTGCCGCTGTCCCGCGATCGCGGGACACCAGGGCTCCCTTGGGGAGCCCCTGGACGCGCGTGCAGGGGGCGCACGCTCCCGAAGACGCGTGACCGCGCGTCTATGACGCGCGGCACGCCGAGGGGCGGCCACTAGCAAGCCGGGAAATCTCCCGGCTTGCGGTACCGGCCACACTTTAATAAAGTGTGTCGGTAGTGTAAGTTAAGCATGTCTATACTGGTGCAACAATTA
Organism: Ascaphus truei; assembly: GCA_036426205.1. NCBI lineage: Eukaryota > Metazoa > Chordata > Amphibia > Anura > Ascaphidae > Ascaphus > Ascaphus truei. The sequence goes on from WSYH01007605.1 coordinate 2,343, forward strand.
ATACATAACAGACAAAATACATTACATTAAACTCTTAATATTACACATGTACTGCTGCGACACACTTTATTCGAGCAAATACCCAGTATGTACCTGGCAGATACCTGGAATGCGCCGCTCCTCACCTCTGACAAGCCCCGTTGCGTTTGCCTTCCCAGCCATGGTTCATGCCTGGCTGACGGGCGGCTGATCTGTTAAATGATAATGATTAGGATTTAATAGGCTGCAATGCTTCGCGTGTCTACCAGATGGCATAAATTCATGAATTGTAATGCAGTATATATATATATATACTGTGCAGTATTGCAGCCAGCGGGAATAAAATGCTTCAATCCCTGCCTGGAAAATAACGCAATGCACTCGGGCAGAAAACAGTCACAAACCTCAATACACCCGAGTATACCCGAATTCGTGGGACTAGCCGAGCTCGAATAAAGTGTATCGCCAGTGTATTCATTTTAAGAACAGGTGGCATGCTTAAAAAACCTTTATTAATTGCATGCCCACTTGTAGGGACTTAAAAGGAAGATAAAAACGGAAGATACAAAATGGGCATGTAAGATAAAGAGAAAATCATTTCTTAGGAACCTATTGATATTAAAATGCTTTAAAATATAAATAATTAATTCTATAAAATGTCCTTTAAAATATTGAATTTAAGAATCTTTGAAGTTGGATGGTTAAAAGTTATTTTAAATTATACAAACATATCAAAGAATAGTTGGAGGTAGATAGATTATTAAATTTTTAATGGCGTTAAATGACTTATATGTGTTTTTTAAAACCCAAGGGTTTCTGAGAATGCCATCTGTTTCACAGATATGTTTTAACACATGGATCACAAAACGATAATGTCATATGTCATATATCGCAAAAATATATCACTATTATAGTAGACCTACTATTATTATATACCGTTGTGGTGTTCACTGACTGTGTTTTTATCTTCCTTTTAAGTCCCTACAAGTGGGCATGCAATTAATAAAGGTTTTTTAAGCATGCCACCTGTTCTTAAAATGAATACATGTGTAATATTAAGAGTTTAATGTAATGTATTTTGTCTGTTATGTATTAAATGTTGCACCAGTATAGACATACTTAACTTAGTGTAATACAACAGCTAACACGGCCAGAGAGAAACCAGCACATTTAAAGTTAAACCGACAAAACCGCAAGGTATAAAAGACTGCTGCTACCCTGAACTTGCCAACGTCACTGAGGAAGCATTGGCGAAACGCGTCTGACGTTTTTTGGTTATTCCAAGCCACCGTAGTGAGGAGTTTGTTTCCCCTGTATCCTGGCCCAGCGTCTCGCCGTCTGCGCATGCGCATGCGCAACGGAGTAAGGAAGCTGAATACTGTTTGTGCAGAGGGGATAGGCGGCCGGAGGAGGACACAGCCTGTGCACGGGCTCTGATTATCCACACTGCAGCCTTATACACCTCGATACACAGACGGGAAGAACCTGCCAGCAGGGACCAGCCGAGACAAAACACCCCAACCCAGAGAGGGACACGTTGTGGAGTCTGGCGGCATCTCCTTCCTATGCCTAAATATATCGGTCGCTTGTAAGTTTTAAATCTCATTCACCCACTGTTTAATTAAACTGTATTGCACTATTTTTTTCTCCCTTTTATTTTTTGTCAAGGAAGATATCAGGAGGCATTTCCTCACCTACAACTCACACAATCACATACAGAGGAGGAGACATCTGCTCAAGATACTAGAGATTTGATGTGAGTGTGTCTCCACCCAAAAAGTGTGATTCCATTATCTCTCCTCCCTCTTCTCCTCCCCCCCTCTCCCCTCCCCTCTCCTTCTCTTAATGAAGAAGTGTGTATAATTTTTTGTGCTGTTTTCCTTACTGTGTCCCTCCCGTTTTTCTCTTCCATTTTATACGTTTTATACGTTGTGGAGCCGCAAGCAGAGTGACGCGCCCGAGGACATTTCACCCTTTTTCTATCCACAAAAGCCCAACCTACACTATCAAAAGTAGAAAAAATAGCTGCAGGGGCGGTTCACTGCTGACCGGTAGGTAGTTTGAAAAGCAGAGCGCAATAAATAATAATTGAAAATTTTCATGTGCAGTAACAATTGTTGACAAAGTTCCACACCAAACCAACCTTAGAAAACTTGACACCCTCTACAATTCAATATGCCATTTTGTTCTCCAATGCAACTATAGTACAACACACATCACTACGAAATGTTCAAAGAACTAGATTGTCGTCACTTGAGTCTAGGCGCAAAGTTCATCTTTCCTGTTTTGCCTTCAAATACTTTTTGGGCAAGCTACCCATCTAGAATACTAATAAATAATAATAATATCAAAAAAATGTGTGTGGTGCTCTCAAGACAATACTTGAGCCAATTGAGTGAATAACAGGAAAACAACCCTTGAATGAATATATATATAGTGTCTCTAGGAATGTAGCCCGGTAATGACAATCCCACAGACCAGGTAGTAAGGAAATGTCAATGACACCTGCAGGTGACCGGTAGATGAACCATCCTATGACAAACTGTATTGTAATAAGGGCAAAATGGAACGAACTCACTTGGGAATCTTCATCCACCATAAGCAGTAAGTCCAGTTGGGTTCCAGTGTCCAGGGTTGAATGTGCATCCGTATGCGGTAGTCAGAATGTAGAACAGGGAAGAAAAACGAAGCACCAAGTCCAGCTGTAGAATAGCAATAACACCAACAGGGATACGTACCAAAAATGAGCTATTTAATAGGATCCAGGCAAAGTAACAAACACACCTACGCGTTTCGGACCTCTACAGTCCTTTATCAAGGTGAATACAACCATAAGTTATGGAGCGACATTTATACTCACTTAACAAGCATGTAGCCCAATCGCGGAGCATATCCGCATACGTCACGCGGGTCGCGTAGATGACCTCTGACCCGTGACGTGTGGTCGCGTGGTTACGCTGCATAATGCGTGCCCTGGTAGTCGCGTCATGCGCGAAGGAGGTGGGAGAATCACTGTACGTGCATAAACACATGCACCCGATGCTAGTGCCTCCCACTCCTTGAAAGAATAGCGCATGACGTCACTCCGTCACAGACATGTGACCAAAAAGGTCAAATGCTAAGCGTAGCTAGGCAACAGAGCCCAGTGCGTCCTGGAGCATGTAATACAAAACAAACACATCTTTATTAACATAAACAAAAAAAATTATATAAATGCATTCTTAATGAGGAAAAGCATAATAATGATAAAACCAATAAAGAAATAAATTAAAAACAATTAGAAGTAACCTATGATAACAGTGTTTCAAGATCCTCATAGTTAGGTTGTATGATATTGTAAGGGTATAGTGGAGACATTTTATAATAACAAATTGATATACATAAAGTGTAAGCTCCACAGCCCAGAGAGATAATGAAAACAGAGACCTTCTTAACAATGTCTACATAATGAATCTGACAATCTAATACATCTTAAGCATATAGTCTATTTAATCATACACAGAAAATAGTGTCTACGCAAAGCTAGGTATCAAACAGAAGAGTACCAATATCCCAATCTGAGTTTAATCCATAAGGGATACGTGTTTGTAAAGTGAATATCCAATATAGTTCTCTTCTGTTTAAGATACCTTGTCTATTGCCACCTCTGATAGGATTCGATATATGTTCAATACCCTGAACACACAAATTATCTGAGTCTCCCATGTTACAATGACTAAAATGTTGAGATACGGGATGACTCAAATCTTTTTTGATAATTAATCTCAGGTGCTCGAGTATACGGACTTTCAAGTGTCTTACAGTCCTACCAATGTACTGTTTACCGCAACCGCAACTTAACAAGTATACCACAAAATTGGTATCACAATTGATAAATGAATTCACATAATATTTTTTACCAGTTTTAAAAGAAACAAAATCTTTTTTGATATCCATATGTTTGCAAATTTTACATTTTGAACATGCATAGTTACCCTTGGGTAATTTCTTGATCACTGATTTGTCTGAAGAGAACAAGCTGCCAGATACAAAGTTCGCAATGGTTTTAGCTTTGCTGAATACTATCCTAGGACCCTCATCGTATATATTTTTTAATAAAGGATCTGCTGCTAACACTCCCCAGTGTTTGTGAATGGATTCTCTAATGTTTTTAGATTGATTGTTATGTTGAGTAACAAAATATGGAAATTGGAAAGATTTTTTGTCTTTCTTACTTTGCACTCTTTTGAGCAAAACAGATCTATCCAAATTTCTCACCTCCCTGAGTGTTTTTTTGAGATCGTCTTTTGGATAACCTCTCGCTTCAAAACGCTCCATCAGCTCCTCGGATTGTTTTGCAAAGTCCTCATCATTTGTACAAATTCTTCTTAATCTAATGAGTTGGCTTTTTGGTATTCCTTTTAACAAGGATTTGGGGTGGCAGCTGTCAGCTCGCAAAAATGTGTTACGTGAATTTTCTTTGCGATATACCGTAGTGATAATTTGTTTGTGCATATTAACTGAAAGAAATAAATCTAAAAAGTGAATATGGTGAGCATTGTGAGTGGAGGTGAATTTCAAATTAAATTCATTATTATTTAAATATTCTGTGAACAAAGAAAGAGAATGTGCATCCCCGTGCCAAATAAAAATAAGGTCGTCAATATAACGCCGGTAAAAAGTGATAAGGTGTCTATAGGGATTTCTTTCTCCAAACACGTGGACCGACTCCCACCATCCTAGGAATAAATTCGCATAGGACGGAGCAAAGCTGGTACCCATAGCGGTACCACGTGTTTGGAGATAAAAATCCCCATCAAACATAAAGTAATTATGTGTTAACAAAAATTGAATTGCATTAAGAATAAACGTGCTCTGTGCAGGTGAAAGTTCTGATTTTTGTAAATAAAATCTGCCAGCTGCCAGCCCATGCTCATGTATTATCACTGTGTACAATGATGTGGTACGGTGGGTGTGTAAATAACAAGCAGCGGTACTGTGGGTGTGTAAGTAACAAGCAGCGGTACTGAGGGTGTGTAAGTAACAAGCAGCGGTACTGTGGGTGTGTAAGTAAAAAGCAGCGGTACTGTGGGTGTGTAAGTAACAAGCAGTGGTACTGTGGGTGTGTAAATAACAAGCAGCGGTACTGTGGGTGTGTAAGTAACAAGCAGCGGTACTGTGGGTGTGTAAGTAATGTAACCCCTCCTTGCCCGGCTCCTAAGGAGGTGACACTATGAGGTTGGTAGTGGCGCAGACTCTTTACTTTCTCAGGGCGCCGACGCTCACACTGGCTGGTGGTGTAAGCGCTCAGGGTAGTAAGAAAGGGCGACAGGAACTTTATTCACAAACAGGACAGGTTTTATTGGCACAGGACAGGTCTCATACACAGAAATCTTCCCGGGACCCCAGTACAGTTGCCGGGGAGGGACACACGGCTTCGGTCACATCTTTATTCTCCCCACAGCATGTGGGACGTACAGTACCCTCTATATCAGGCCTGCACAACTCGTAAAGTGCGGAGGGCCGAACTGCTCCAAGGAAAAAAAAATTGGGCCGCACGGGTAAAATCATCATCATCATCATCATCATCATCATCATCGTCTCTCCTCCAGCACCTCATCATCATCCTGCACCTCCCATCACTCTCCCCCCCCTGCATCTCCCATCACTCTCCCCCCTGCACCTCCCATCACTCTCCCCCCTGCACCTCCCATCACTGCACTAAATAAATCTTTTTATTATCTTTGCGTGTGGGACATCCACTTTTATACCCCAGCGGCAGCAGTGAACCGCCGTACAAATCCCATTTTTGCCTGACTTAAATTGGCTGGAGCACGCTGCATTTCCCTTCTGGATCAGAGGTTACCGACGTCATCACCTTCAGCATCGACCGGAGACCCGGCGCGACAAGACCGTGAGTGTATACTGTACGTTTGAGATCTCCCTCCCCTACCTCCGCAGTGAGGATTTCTTCCCCGTATGTGACACCGGGTTTAGGAGGGCAGTGGCGGAGGGTAGCGGCATACTAGCTGAGTGTCCTCTCATAGGGACGCGGCGGTATAGCTACTATATATTCCTCCTTACCACATTGCAGCCCCTACCCGTGGGTAGTCACGGGATACGGTAGAAGTGGGGTGATTTATTATATACTCATTCTTCAGTGGTGACCCTGAACAGAAGGGTGTTTATAATTCTAAGCACAGTTACTTGTTCTGGACTGTATGTAGTGTATGTCTGTGCACAATTAGAAGCATCAGTTTTTCTTGGATATTCTGGGATACCTGTCGTTTGATTGAGGAGTATACAACACCATTTTTCTTAACATCTGCTATAATTGTGGTCAGAGAATCTTGGGGCACTCCCCTTCTTTAAGTGTATTTCCTGTACAAACACCACTTCCCCACCCATTCTCTTAAATTCTACCAGAATCAATTTTCTCTTTTTGGAAGAGTTGGTCCCTTTAATATTCAAAGATATTTACTTATGTAGCCACCTTTCCCTATGACTAAGGGTACTACGCGTGCTGATATACCGTTCGCTCATAGGAGGCCTAAGCCTCCACCGCTGGGAGTCTGGGGTGAACTTTTTCTCTTCTCGGTACAGTACCTCCACTTATGAGGGATCCCAGAGTTGGTGGGATAACCCCTCACAGGAACCAATACAGCAATGAATAATACACACACACACAGACACATATATAACTAATATTTACTAACACACATGCAATACAATAACAATGGTAACACCCCAGTGTACACCCAATAGACTAACCTTGGTAGTTCCCCCAAAGTACTGAGGGTATGGTGGCACCAATAAACCTGGTGTCCTTCCCAATGTCAGTCTCACCTATTATATGAGGTATCCCTGTGAACCATTGGTGCACTTAATACCTCCCTGGGCACACCTGTACCCAGATACCGCCATTGAAATAACAGATCAGTCAGGTCCCACACCTGGGGCCTCCAACAATCCCCTTTCTCCTTATGAATCATGATCCTCTGTGTGAGATACGAGCTCCAGCTGGAGTGTCTTGCCCAATGTCTATTCCCTGTGACCTGGTCCCCGGTCGCGGGGCACTGCGTGGCCATCTGGTCACCGGTGAATCAGCGGTAGCATACAGTATGCTAAAGGGGAAGAATCCCATTCTGGGACCTTCCCTACAACACTTAACTGGCTGTGACTCAGGGCCTAGCTGGGGCCTAAAGAGAGCAAGCCAAAGCCTTGTCCAGGAGCCACTTGCTCCATGGACAGTATCTGCTTCCTCTCTGGCTCCTTCACGACTGACTTCATGGGCTTTCACGCGAGTAGGATATCACTTTCCTCCTGCTCTTCAAGCCCTATTGGCTGGGACTCCCCATGTGGTGTTTCCTCTCTGAAAATCCTGGGATTTGTAGTCCTGCGCAGCGTCTTGCAGAGCCACCTAAGATGGCCACCGCAACTTACTACTAATGCGCATTCACGCCTCATTGTTCTGCGCATGTGCAAGGTCTAAGATGGTGGCCCCCACTCTCCCGACCCAGAGCTCCTACGTCACAAAGCAGCAGTTCCCCCTCACCGAAGGTAAGGAGGGAGACTCTGCTACACTTAACTGATATTTTTGTTTTTGTGCGTAGCTACCATGACAGAAACTGCCTATAATTCCCTCTGTGACTTAGTGTACCCGCTCAATGTCCGTTTTCTGCACTAACCTTTGAAATTCAGCTCCATTATTGGTGCCAAAGTATAGAGAAAAGGTTAACACGTAAAACATACACAACAAAACCAAATTACCTATACCTCAGTTGTTATAATAACCGCCTATGTCGAGATTCTTCAACCACTTTGAGCGAGTTTAAGATTTTCATCTTTGCGTGGCTTACGTCAATCACTGGTTCTAACCTCTCAAGGTGCATGTAAAAAAACAGAAAGAACTGCGCTTCCAGATAGGGGAAGAGTAGGAGAGATCAAGCTACACCGTGAGGCATCTGTTTTACTTCACCTCCTGTGGATTGATGCCGGAATGCGCCACTCCCTGCCTTTTTCCACTGCTCTGTCATACATTTTCATTTGATAAAGTGCAACAGTATTTGCATTATGTTTTTTATTTCACTTTTCTCTACTGTATTTAGCTAATCGAAGCCTATACTCTATAAAGCAAGCAAAAAGCAAAAACTTAATAACACATTAGAGTCCACATTTATTTGAAAAACACTTTATTTTTTCTTATACCATGTGATGGGAAATATTTTCTTTTAGCCATTTTGCACATATTTATTAATAAATTAATATAAATAAATATGTAATAATAAATATGTATTCATAAATATTAGCATTTTTGTACTTTGTATATTTGTTTCTGTTTTTGTACATGCACCCTGAGATATATTGCTTTTGGACCTGTTGTTGTCTTACTATATAGATATTGGGAAACATCTTTCCAAAAAGCTGCATCTTTCTCAAAGGTGGTATTATTTTTATTTTTATTTGCATCTCATTTTCACTAATTTGTCCTATTGTGGTCTTTTCAACACTTTTGGGCTGATTAACAAAGCAGTGACAAAAACAGTGCTTTTGCATTCGACTATGGGGCATATGCACTAAGCACCGATAAGCCACTTATCAATGCCTTTTCACCAAAAAAGCCTATTGCTATTCAGTAAGCCCCGATAAAAGGCTTTTTCGGGAAAAAAAAACCAAGGGGAAAAAAAAAAATACGCCAAACGAGCGGAGAAAAGCCACAAACTTGTGCAATTCTAGTAGCCCCGATCAGCTTATTGAGGCTAATCACGCTCTAGAATAGAGATTTCCTCTCAAAATCCTCCCTCCGGGAAAAGTTGGCAGGAAGGTGGTAAGAAGCTGCCGATAAGGGCAGGAGAGGGACTTAGAAAAAAAAATGCATTTTCCTGCATCGAATTGATGCTGGGAGTCTCCAGACCTGATACTGGAAGTTTTATTGTGGGCAGAGGGGGTGAGTGAAGCGGGTACTTGGCCCTTAAGTCACACCCTCTGCCCCCAATAAACATTACAATATGTACTAACCCCTAATACACAACCCACCAACCCCATGTGCCCCCACATAAAAGCATTTTATATTTTTTCATACGCAGGATTCATACCAGAGGCGGACGGGGTCACCGGGTGGTCCTCACAAGTGTCCATGGGCCTCCAGGTGGTCCTGTGGGTGTCTGTGGGCCCTCGGGTGGTCCCCGTGGGTGTCTGTGGGCCCTCGGGTGGTCCCCGTGGGTGGTCCCCAGGGGTGTCCGGGGCTCCCCAGGTTGTCCCCGCAGGCCCTCAGGTGGTCCCCGCGGGTCCTCAGGTGGTCCCTGCTGGTCAGCGATGCCAATCCTGTTGCAAATTTTTTTTTGGAATACTTTGCAATAAATACACCTCCTACCCCTCCCAACACATGCAGTACAGTAATGGGCAAAATAACTATTATCCAGATATGGATAATAGCTCATTTGCCCATTATAAAATCAATCATTAGCCAGCATAAATAAAGTAAATTAAATGTTCAACTTACCCTTGCCATTATGAAAGGTGTCCTTTTCAGCATACTGCAGGTCCATGTCCTCCATTACCAGAAAGAATACAAGAAAAATACAATCTAATGGCTCCTAACCCCTTAATCCCCTTAGCGGTTAATATCCGCTATAGTAATTAAAGGGTTAACCCCATCCCATGCTACCCACCGAGAGGCCTAAGCACCAACCCCAGACCCAATATACCCACCATATACCCATTGATTGGCACAGTAGTTTATCATACCCATATAATATGGGCATGATAAGCCACTATATCACTCAACGGTCAACCTAATAAAAATAATTAAGACACAATAATCACATAAATACAGAAGCACCTAAACACCCCAACAATAAAAGAACTATATAGCCTATTAGTACACATCACAAATAATTATCCATCACCAAAATAGCTAAATGAGTACAATGATGTTATTCCAAAGCAATACAATTAAATAAAGAACTATCAAAGCAAACTATTAAACAAAAAAAAGTACTGGCCAACAAAACAATTAATTAATTAATTTACAACACTAGCCAAAACAATTAATTAATTTACAACACTAGCCAACACAATTAATTAATTAAAACACGTAGCCAACAAAACAAACAAATAATTAAAAACGCTAACCAATCCTAAAATGTACTAAAAACAAGCCGTCCAAATTAAAAACAACTTAATCCAAACAATAAACAAAAATCGAAAAAATAACAATCAATAGAAAACCAGCATTTGCCAAAAAATGCATTGTCTGTCACTGTATTTATCTGTACCCTAAACGGGCACAGATTAATACATTATCGGTCAATAAAAAACATTAAAAGAAACAAATACAAATAAAAAAACCCGTAAAAATAAAATTACATACATTCAATATTTTTCTTATCTTTAGAAGTGTTGGCCCTCCGATTCTGCAAACTCTCGTACCGCGACGTCAAAGTCATTCCAACGCTACCCACCTTGAAGATCCGGAACAGGTAACAAAAATCTTCTCTCTTTTATCTTCTATCACGTCTTCTATATTGCTGTGTGCAGAGACTATATATGTTTAGGTACAATAGTACCTGTTTTGGGGTGGTAACCAGCTTGACTGTCCATCCAGTTAGTAAGGACTGAAACTGCACATATAGTTAGTCTCCTAAGAGGAGTAGGCGTTTATTTTATGATTTGTTTTTACTTAAAGGGACGGTAGGCCTGTTAGTGTATTATTTAACTCTGTAAATAAACCCCATATAGAGAAATACTACATTTCCTGCCTTAATCTTGGACATAAGATCCTACGCTGTGACAGAGACATGACAATATACAAAGGCATTTGCTGTAATTTAAGCATAAATTGATTATTATTTACAATAAGTCTAATATTGGATAAGTATACCATACATTACTTGTCATAATACAGAGTACTATTTCCACAGTTAAAGTATGCTAGTCTGGACATTAATTTTAGTGAAAGCCCATACAGTATGTGGATGTAATATCTCACAAGCATGCTCTTTAACATACTTAATATTTTTGACTCTCCAATTAATTCTAACATGGTCTTAACAGTGACTTCTGAGCCCACTCAATCTGTATTTGTCATCAGTGATAATTGTATTTATAATTTTAATATATATTAGTGATAATGCAAGTGGACAATACAGAAACTATAAATTATGTAAATCTATTGCAATAGCTTTTGTATCTGTGCTTTTTGATTTATCGTGTTGAATGTTGCCTTTCTAAGAGAAAGGAAAGACAAATACGTGTTATTAGTAATATAAAACATAGAAATAATTGATTTTATAATTAATGTACCTCTTTAGAAACCGACAAGGGGATCTGCACGCAGGTGAAGGTTGCAGAGTTTACTCTGCTCAAGCAAAGGGAGGGAAAATTATCCAAACAGTTACTGAGAGGGTGGTGCTCACAGAGAATGGATTGTCGTGAATGGTAGAGGAAAGAACGAATCCCCCTTATATGTGGCCCTAAGTGGAATAGTTGCCAACACCTTAATTAAAACTTAAATTTTATTTTGTACATGATTAAAATAGACTGTTTTGGAGAAACCACAATCATAAAACAACAAACAAATAATAATTAAAGACGGAGAGGTTTGGTAGGGTGTTTATTGAGTGTTTTATTATATAATACCCTCTTTAATCAAATCCTTAATAGACCCTATGAATATGTGTGGTCTCTATAACCAAGTAGAGTATGGGTACTCACTACATTGATAGGATATCTCAGAACCCTGTACCATATCAGTTGAAATGGGTAAAGCAGTTGAATGTGATTTGTTCTGCTGGATTGAAAAGTAAGGCTGTACATTAATGGCTTAGTGAAGCAGCCACAAAACACCTCAACAACAATCATATATCAAAATAAATTCGACCAGTCTATTGTAAGACCAGCCACACTCACTGCAGAGATAGGAGAGATTCACCCCTGAGGTCTGAGTGCTTTTGTCTGCCCACGGACGCTCAGTCCTAACGAAGCACGCAGACAGTTTATACCCACCCCACTAACCACACGTGATATTAAACAGAAATAGCTGTGTTACGTCATAAATTCCGTAGAACATCTTGTATTCCTGTATTGCTACCTGAAGAATGAGAAGAAGAACTGCTCGACAAGCTTGTCTATGACGTATTGATTCGTCCCCAACTACAAAGGTATCACCTAGTACTGAAGAACATATCTATATATCTATATATATATTATATATAGTCAGCAACCTGTAATATTCCCTGTTATTCCATTGTGCGATGTGCTTTATGACAGGTCTGTGTGCAACCCTGTCTTTTCCACTAGCTCATTTTACTTACGCGCCACAGCCACATTTCCAAGCAGCTGTCCACTGCAGCAAGGGATTCTGGGAATGACATCAAATTGACACACAGTGCCACCGTCTTCTATCTCAGCATCCACTATCTACACTGAACAACCCCTACGTCCAATGCAGTTCTGCTTTAGTGTACACAGCTTTTTAAGCAAGGCGTTGGTGACTGCAGCAATGCTGCATTACCACACCAAAAAATATGGTGAACAAACTGTGAACATATAATATGTGAGAAAATAACCACTGGTACTGAAAAAAATAACCACTGTACGAAATAGATGAGCACTATATATACTTGGCAAATAATCAATGAGGTCTGTCCTGTGCGTAAGATCCTGAAATGGCATTGATTCGCAGAAAATCTCTGAAATAATTGCACGCACAATTTCCCATTAGATGAGGAGTCGTAGGGAATGTGCACACAAAGACAACCCCGATTGCAGCGTTGTCGCACCCTAGCTTCTTCTGGGGGCTTAATAATAGCATCCAAATAAGGTTTAAATGGACGCAAACACAATTATGTAAACCAATAGGGTTGTGAGGCAGGAGGGCATGCAAAGCTGATGCAAAAGCTATATTTCTATCACAATGCATAGTGAGAATATAGTGGAGCAAGCACATTGTGTAACGTGACTGCTATTGGTTAATGTCGGCGGCGTTGCTCCTATTCATGGAGCCCAGACATTATCTATTGTGTTGTAAGTCTTCGCGAGAAGAACAGGCAATGGCAGTGAATATCTAATGAGTCTTTGTTAAGCGTATCTACCAACGGTAATGCGCGTCACCGTTGCAGGTGCCGTGACACCTCCTCCCGACATTCATCCGATGGGTTTGCCTCTCAGTCTTTAACAAAATACTAACCACAAAGCCGCAATCGATCGTGATTTTGGGCTCCATTTATCATCCCTTGTGAATTGAGTAAACATTCCATTCATATAACATTTGCAATAAAGATAAACTCGTGTCTACTCAGATGTTCATATAAACATTGAGTAATTTGATGAACAAACGGAACAAATACTAATATATTACATAACAATAATAACCTACACCACCTAAATTAATTGATAAGTGTTTAGAGTAGATGCAAATATCAATATTTTAGAGGGATACTAGTGCATTAATCACACAAGATTTTATTGTTCATGTCTGTTACGATTCACAACCGCGCTTTATAACTTTTCTAATCGGTTCCGGGGGCCTTCGGATGTTTAACCATTTTAACAAGTTTATCACATCAGGCAGTTCATGTGTTTTGCATCCGGCCTGGGTAGTATTACTACCTGATCCTTTATGCTAACAACATAGATCTTGGAGATTTTAATCGATTGCTTTTCTATACTTGTGTATTTTCGTATCAGCTGTCGGTATCCCTGTGGGAACTTCGTGTTTTAATTCTTTTGTCGATCTTTTATGTGCTAATCCATGTCCTCTGAATAACTCATGTTTTTTTTTCATATTATTATTCTGCAATGAGATTGCTTTTAGTGGGACACCATTTTTTTCTCTTTTTAGTATTCATACTATATACATGGTAGAGGTATCAGCATACTCATATGTTAGCAAGCTCAGCTTCAATCATCAACATAGAGAACATACATAACCGTTCGTGTGCTAAAATCGTAAGCTTCTTTGCAAGCTTCTGTGCGAACCGCTTCTCGCGATCATGATCTCTGTCTTCCGGCGAATGTTCACATGAAATGAGCAACAGGAAGGGTTACTGTAAAAAGTGTCATCTTGGTAATGTTATACTTGGTGCTTGTCCCTCCCCCCGTGTTACACACTCTTACTCCACTAACCTTTCAGGAACCATTTATCACCTCTAGCCATAATCCACATCCACCACGGTAGAGGACAAGCACAATACATCCAAGAGACACTGTTTTAAGTATATACCCTTGCTTTGTTCATTCATTGTACCTCGTCGTGAAGAAGGATCAGTGTATCTCGAAAGCTCGCACAAATAAATGCATTTGTTAGCCACAAGAACACGGTATCGTCTATTTATTTTTGATATATATACTATGTGGCAGGACGGGCCTCGCAGCGGGGTCAGTAAGACTGCAAGTACAACGATGGGAAACACGTATCCACTTATAGTGGTTTATTAGCCTACCTCCAAAATAGTCGGGTGCACTGTCCACTTAAAAAACACTTCACGAAATTAAAGGCCTTCCCGTAGGGAAACTACTCACGTTGCTGGAGCCCTTACTAACCAGGACACCAGCTAACTGGTCATGCCCAAAACATATGCTACACACAGGATGAACCATAGCATAATATAATAATAACAGTCTTATCTGTAAATGCAGCTTCCAACGCAAACGGACACCGTTTCTCGTGGGGAGTCAAGCTGTGTCCAGCCTCTCGCAATCTGTGAATCTGTAATCTTACCCTGGGTTGGGGTCCACCTGGTCCGACAGCAAAGCTTCCTCGCAGACTGGTGGAGGACCAGAGCACACCAGCAGCTAACGGCTTCCTAGGCCGGTGAGAGTTCTCTCCACCTCACGCTGGAAAAACCAAGCTCTCCTTGTTTGTAGCAACTTCCTTCCGTGCTTTTTTAAAGCACTTGGTCTTTCACTCTGATATTTCAGCCCCTGTTTAATCAGATGTCCTCCATGTGCTTTCTCTGTCTGAGGAGATTAACACTCGGTGATACTGGCTGCATCCCTCTCCTATTCACGTACATCAAGCCACTGCATCAGCTCTGCTTCTGTCACACATCCCTTTTCCCAGCGACCACATTGTCCTGTGGAGCGGCCCCGTGACCATTCCCGTGCCACCAGCATCTTTAATCGAAATGTCTGACGTCGCCCTCTCCCTCCCCCCTTTTTTTCTTTTGCCTTCAATTTAGGCATTTTCTTTTTTTGGTGTGGAGGTAATTACCCAGGCCCATCTGGGCTGAGGACGGGTAACCGGATACCCACTCATCTCCTTGTGTCCCAGAGTCTCCTTTACCCATAGTAGGAGAGCCTTGACCTCGGTCAGCTCATTGCATACCTCGCCCAGTGACTGTTTGGCCTTCTCTGTTAAGACTTTGCAACTCTGTTTTAGCGGTGATGGTTTTTGGACCTTTTCTCCCTCAGCGTACCTTCGTGAATTAGATTCCACATATTTATATCTTTCCTTAGTACATTAACTGGGTCGGGATCTTCATTAACCCGAATGCACCCATGGCACTTCTCTTTTAACCATCAGCAGACTCATCAGGCTTGGGCCTTCTCGTGTCTTGACTCTTTCCAGCGACTCTCTCAACAGAGTTTAAAATCTGTGTGTTCTTTCTCCTTCCCCCTTATGAGCCCGGGCACACTTTCGTCTTCTATTCCGGCTGTCCTGTCTCTTCACGTGGCTGCCCTCATGGCCAGGAATCCACTTCGTGTCCCCTGGCACTGTAGTTTGATTGTGATCGATGGCATGCTGCTCGCAATTTGGCCTTCGCATTCCGTGCCTGTGGAAAGTAGACTGTAGTTCTCTGTCAGCAACGGTATCTATCGGTCATGTCTTCCTGGAGTAGCCTCACCTTATGTTTTATCTCTACCCACCATGTTTCCTTTCTTCCTTCCTGACATATTGCTCAGTGACCAAATTTCTGTCTTTGCTTGTAAGCTTTTCCTTCAGCTTCATCTGAGATAACCATCCTGCTGGCAGAGGCCTTAGCCGTCCAAATAGCGTCCCGCTCAGTATTCAGAGCCTCAAGCTCTTGAGTAGTCCCACTTTTCTTTCTTTTCTCTCGTTTCCGCCATCTCTGCGCCAGCGCCGGCGTCAGACTCAGTAGTCTTCCCAGTCTATGAAGCGATTCCTTCTGCCTTTCTTTCTCTTTCACTCGTTCGGCTGCTAGTTCGTCTTCGTTAGAATTGAGGTCGTGATTCTACATCTCGTGCAGACTCAGAGCAAGGCTTAAATCACTCTCTGTTTCTTTTTTCTGGCACCTGCACTGCTGGTTGCTCCTCCCAGACCTTGTCCTAGCTCCACTGTGCCGGCCCCTCATTGGTCGTGTCTCACAGCCGCTTGTAGATAATCAAGTCCTCTCGTTTGCATGGTGGCAAACATCAGCATGGGCCACCACCACTGACGGACACCTGAATCCTCCCTCTTGGCGGCGCGCTGCATCTCGCGCTCAGCCATCTGCATCTGCACACTCTTCAATCTGAATTCTGCCACCCCCTCTCAGGGCCCTTCACCTCTTCCCGTGCGGCTTTACTCTCTCCTCGGTTTGCATCAACGCCGTATCCTGTCCTCTTTTTGAGCTCTGCAGTTCTTGTCTGTCTGGAGTCGCTGGTGCTTCTGTTTCTCCAGGCCTCTTTCATCCTTGATATGACTGACTCATTGGGAATGGCACTGGCTTCTCTGCTTCTCCACGCTTCCTTTGCTTCAGTCTTTGGACCTTCTCATGTTCCCATCTCCACGAGAGTCACCTGGCTTCAAGCTCTCCCTCCAGCAAATGCGTCTTGTGGCGCTCAACGTGATCTTCAGCTGCCTCCAGGGCTAGTCAATTCTTTTTCCACAGTTTCTCTGCATTCGGCGAGCAGCCTGCACTTCTCTAATTTTCTTGCGCCAAATTGCGTCTTCACTGTCCGTGCGCTTGGTGAAGCTTCCCATGTCCCATCACTGACCTGACCAGTCAGGTTTAAAACCTCTTTCTTTCAGGTTTATATTCTCCATTTTCAACTTGGCTCTATCTCCCTTAGTGACCGTCTCATTGCTTTTCAGGTGTCGTCCACCTCATGCTGCTGTAGTCTAGATCAGTGTGCCCTCCTGGTGTGATAGTTACATTCCAAGCTTTTTGAGACATGCTAGAGCATTCTTGGCGACGAAACTTCTAAGTCTTGATTAGAGTTTTGCACACTCTCTGGACATGCTGAATAGCACAGTCTCGCCTTCTCAGTCAGGACTTGTTTCTCATTCTCATCTGAATTCTCATGTTATCAAAATTGCGTGTTGGCCCTTATCCAAACTTGTCTTCAGCTCCTCCACACTCACTCCTAGTCACTCAACACTGAGACGCTCTGTTTTTCTTTAACTAACGCCTCTACTCAAGTATAGCTGGGAGTATACACCTCTGTACCATCGGCGTTTGCTTCTCGCTCGCCTAATTCATTGTTTTTCGTAGCAAGACCATCATAAATCACGGTGCGGAGTTTGGAGTGCAGAAATTAAGGCCTTTTTACCTGGATCATGGATTCAGCGCTCCCTTTGCTCCTCCTTATTCCTTTGCCACCATTCGTGTACAATTCTGCCCATCACTCCAGTCTGCAGCACCATCTCGCGTGACTTTCTGACGCCTGTTTTGTCCCTGATACCCCGCAGGCTCCAGTGGCGTTCGTTCCACTTCCTCGGTGACTTGAAAATATTTTTCTCTTCTTTTTTCTTTGTTTTACTTAGGTCCAGAGACATCATGGTACTGGGCACACACACCATGGTCCTTTTGCAGCTTTCATCTGCGGGTACGTCTCCCTTCTCAGGGGCCACATGTGCGTCATCATCTCAATGACACCATATGGCCTGAAGGGACACTGTTTTGTATGGTTTATTACATTGCAAACTGACAATGATGGCGGCCAATTATTGAAACTCCCTTTTATTGTCTTTTTTTGTTTCACACAATTTTCACATCACCGCGAAGTTACTTCGACTTTAACACATATATTGTGCGAAAAACCTTTGGTGCTTTTCGTCTTAGGGCAACTTCCTTTGCAAAAAATGCCATTTTCCACTTTCTTTTTTACCAAGACAGTTATGACGGCCAAACTTACCCTCTCACACACGAGCACTTGCTAGGCCTACAAAATTACTCACTTCAGCAAAGGCTTAGCTTATACACCGCAAATCCTTTGCATACCCAAGCAGGTGCAAAAATTTACACTTCAGCGCTTGCTAGCTGAGTAACTTCCATGTCTTACCAAAAAAAATTTTTTTTCTTCTTGCTGAGTTAGTTTCCCCAACCTCTTCACACTACTGACCCCCTAGAGGCGTAGCATCCCATTTCTGACACCCCTTGCAGGTCGGCCTGTGGCGGTCAGTAAGCAGTGCCAGACACACGATGTGAAACGTTCAACTATAATTGGTTTATTTTTAGCCACTCCAAATAAAGTACGGGTGCACTGTCACTTTAAAACTACATTCTAAGAAAAGCCTGTTCCCGTTAGGGAAACTAATCTCACTTCTTGGCCCTTACTACAGGACAGCCAGCTAATCTGGTCATGTCCCAAACATATGCTACCAAAGATAACCATATCATATAGTAAAGTCTTATCTGTAATGCATGCTCCAACAGCACAACAGACAGCTGTTCCGGGGAGCAAGCTGTGTCCAGCTCGCAGGACAATCTGTATCTTTATCTTTACCCTGGGTTAGGGTCCCAGCTGGTCCCTAGCAGCAAAGCTCCTCGCAGGACTGGGGGACCAGAGCGCAGCCAAGCATGCAGCTACTAACGCTTCCTAGCCGGGAGAGTTCTCTCCACCCTCACGTATGGAAAAACAAGCCTCTCCTTGTGTTGAGCAACTTACTCTCTGCTTTTTATAAGCACTTTGTTTCACTGATAGTGTCAGTGCAGTGCAGTCACCCCCTGATTTCAGTCCTCAGCTGTGCTTTCTCTCTGTCCTGAGGAGATTACCAACTCCCTCGGTGAACTGGCTGCAGCATCTCTCTTCCCATCACTCAATCTGTCCATACATCACAGCCTACTGAGTATTGTGTGAATTGAACGAGCGCTTACATTTTGTATATCTAATATAATATATTATATATATATATATATATATATATATCTGCACAAATGCGTACGCGCTCGTTCAATTCACACATAATTGAAATCATAAATATTTGATTGAACCCCCACGTGTAAGTTATCGTAGTTAGACTATATAATACTTGATAAGTACAGATAATTGACACATATATTTAAATAAAATACAAATTGTGATATGCTCTATAATAGTAATAAACAACTATAAATTCCAATAAAATATGTAAATAAACAAAACAATGATAATAGAGTGTATCACATAATAATAGCTAATCCATATAGTGTCCACATAAAGTCTGTCAAGATTAAAAATATAGATATGGTCCCTGGACTTCTTCCGCAGCTTCATAGATCATATTTGCATTAAACAGTATGGATGAAGGAACAAGCATAAATAGGGCCACTGTATACCCCAATCCCCTAGTAGCCATAGTGAATGGAGATGTCACTTGTGGGTAGGAATAGTATATATATATATATTATATAATATTATTATATACATATTCTATATATATATATATATTATATATAATATATATATATATATGTCAGTTTAAAAATGCATACAGTGCAACATTTTTCAAGCATTTAGGTTATACAATGTCTACCCTACCTTCTCTCTAACTCCTGTAATGATGACCGGAGAGCTGTGTGAAATAAACTCCGCTTCGTTCTATATTTAGATATCCATTTGTATTGGTAAATTGAGGGGAAATCCTGTCCTGTTAACCACCATGAGGCATCAAACTAGCGCATCGAGCAGCCCAAGCCCTCCATAGGCCCTGGACTACAGGAGAGGGACGGAGAGAGATGTCCAACAAAGCAAAGGTCACGTGCAGCCAGCGCTAGCCACGCGGGTAGGTAGCCCAGCACAGGAACCCCGATTCACTGCTTCGGCATGGTGCATTTAGCGGAACCATGTCGATGAGGAATGGCGCTAGGCGTGTTTCTTCCGTTTACTTGATGTTTATTGCGTAGTAGTTACAACCAGTGAGCCATTCTCAGCTGGCAGTATCCTAGGGTGTCACACTGTGCCTTAGTTAGAGTGTCTTACTACCACATAAGACTTTGGACATTTCATACACAAAGTGGCTTCCAGGGGGAAAGGAGGAGAGGATTGTCCACACTCAATTCTGCATTGTTTATTTAGCAACCATGTGTAATCTACTGAATTTCTTCTTCCCTTTCAACTTTTGGATGTTCATTGCTCTCTTATGTATTTTTAACAAACTTCCAAGTGTGTTACTTTCACATGGCAGCTCATTGCCATGGTTGCATACACAGCAAGTTACACTATTCTGTTTATATGATTTCTTCTAAAACAAATATTAAATACTTTTATCATCCAGCTGTGTGAGGTTTATAAGATGTTATGTAAAGATTTCCCATGCCAAAACGAAGCCAGATATAAATCACGTTTGCATTAACATTATATTTGCTGTCTGATATCACCAATCAGTGTGGGCTGGACATTCAGTGAAGATTTATTCTGTCTGGGTTAATGTTTCAGAAACACTTCTTTAACATATGCCCTCCATACCCCTTGTCGAGTGCCAACTATTGTTTCTATTATCTGTCTGCAAATGCAGCAGGTTTTCTCAATGCAATCACTGTCTTACTATATGACCAATGTCAGTACACGTCAGTGAAACTGCAGTTGACTACGTACAGTATATTTAAGTTCGACTGGCTCTAGTTCACTCAAGCAATATAAAAATGCATTCCAACAATAATATGTTTCTAACAAGAGAATAATGGTTTTGAACAAACAACAATAATACATCATAGGATTACTGATCAGTTGAAGAAATACTTTCTTTAAATGCACTCAAACCACATGTTGCTGTTACTCCATGATACTGTAAGTGGACTGATTGTTGTTTTGATGCAGAAAATGTTCTATGTTAGTTACACCTCCTCTAACTTCTGCTAAATTACAACCACACGAGGAGGATGTAAACAAAGTAATATGACATATTGATTACAGGATGACAATTTTTTTTTCCCTAACTCATTGGCCCCATGAAATAACTCTGATTAAACTTGAATCATTTTTACACATTATATTATATGAGAACAATTAATATTACTCCCTGAGTCTATTGCCATATTCACAAAACTAATAACAGGAAAGAAAGAATATAATAAATATTGATTTCTAGTGATCTGATATTGCATAATCCCCAAACGCATTTTTGTTTATTAACCACAACCATTGATTGGCTCTGAGCACAATACAGTGAATGTGGGGAGGTTGGACAACGTGGCTGAAAGGGGAATGGGGTCACTGACAGAGTTTTATTAAGGTGTTTTTGGTGACTACTAATACCTTAGTGCCTGTAATATATAGTATGCTCATGCACATTAGGGCTCATGTGTCTCCATTTTTCCCTCTCTGGGTGTCTCAAGAAAAAATATGTGTCTTACTGTTTGTTTAAAAGGCGTACAAAAAACTATTATTTGAAACCTGAACAATTGCTCACCACTAAATCAGTTAAAGGTTTAAAAATACCATTTAAGTTCTTGTGCTGTTCAATAGCACCCACGCGCGAGCCATGGACAAAGAATATTCACTGTGCTATCTTCCAGACCCATACTAAATTGCCATTTAAATAATAAAGCCCACCAACTGTGGACAGTAATTCCATTGGTGCCTGGCCAGACCGCAGTGTACAAATGTGTTTTTTCATGGGTGTAATCTTTGTACCTTGTCTTGGAAAAGAAGACATACAGTAAGTCTTGCTTCATCATGTAGTTAATGCACATATGTATTGATGCATTAGTTTATGCATACTTAAGATGGCTTGACGCTTTCCCGATCCTGAATATGGGTTTTAGAGGAGAGAGAGAGAGAAAGAGAGAGACACCTGTGTAAAAAAAAGGGAAAAACCTGAGATACTCTGGGAGATATGCTATATGAACTTACAAAGTAATTTAAATAGACTTAATGAGAATTATCTCACAGGTATCTCCGGTACGCTCCTTACTATAGCAGGTTGTCTCTTGCTATGTTGTCTAAAGGTGTGTTTGGGGAGGTATATATAGCATTGGGCTGCTTAACCATCAAGCAATATCTCCTCCAAGCTAACATGAACTGTGTGCATGCTAACTTAACATCCGTACCGCTATCCTGATGAGATTATTGCCGCAATTTTTTAAATTGTTCTAAGAACACTGGGGATGACAGAGGCTCAGTACAGTGAGTTTTATTATTAGGAGGTAAGGCAATGCAAAGTCCAGAGTTATCTGATGTCATACACAGTGGAAGATATAGTTTGAGGACCTAGGCAAAAGCAAAGTCCAGTAAATCCATGGTCATTCACAGAAAAGGAGTATTCGTGATCTATCAAGGGAAAGAGTTACAATGCAAGGATTGTTGCAACATCCTGAGCCAAAATAGGGCTCAACTGTGTGGGAGAGTTCTAAGTCGGAATGCCTTGACAGTTGTAGTTTCTCCTGCATTTCAGCCTTGTGGAGACCTGAACATTGCAGCAGGAATAAGCTTCCATGAGGGCAGTATTTCTTATATCAAATCTTGTCCAATGCGTATGAACAGATTTTACATTATTCCCCCATGTAGGGGTGGCTCGATGATCGAGGACCAGGGTGTGGGGGAAGCATTGATGGTACTGAAGTACCATTCTTGGTGCATTATTGCACTGGCCAGTTCCCATGACAGTTCCTCCGGGTCACATTCCTTCCAATCTACCAGTAATGAAGACATGCCTTGACAGAGAATGATAATGCGAAGAACCAAACAAACGACCTTCCTGAATTTAGAGGTGAACTGCACACCTCGATTAGAAACAATAAATCAGCCAGCCAGTGTAGATGGAAAATCAAATCGATAAAGAGTGCCGGAATTGTTGAGCTGTCGGAAATTTTGGTAATCCAAATAAATGAGCAATTTAGAGAATAATCCACAACCACTAGAATGGTAGTAACAATGCTCGGATTGTGGTAGTTCACAAGAGTCAAGCAAAATGATCTCTCATGGTTTTGTGGGCATTGGTAAGGTTAACAGGAGCCCAATAGGCGAGTACGAGGATTCTTATGATGGCACAGATTTAGCAGGAGCCCACATATTTCTTGATATCCGAATTCAATGTAGTTCATCAAAAGTATTGTTGTTGTATGAGTATTTTGGTTAAAGATACCATAATGTTTGCAGTCATATGATCCTGACACCATGTCATTACTTGAGCTTGTAAAGATTCAACAGGCACATTTAGACATTGATTGAGATAATAACACATTAATTTAGGAATGCGAACATTTATTTTTTTCTACCTTTTTCTAAAAGTGAATCTGAACAAAGTGCTTTTTTAAAGGCTTTATCGTGGTCTGTTGTTTGTATACTAGCCAAAAAATGCTGCACTGTCAAAATTAGACTTGGGACAGGCACCAGGGTTCAGGTATCTCTACAAAAAAGTACATCTGCTTGTCGTTAGCATATTCTTGTTGAAAGGTCAGTGACACTGGCTAGGGTTGACACTGAATGGGAAATCAAAGACTGTGATGATCAGTTTCAATCCACAATAATTTGACAAGATTCCCTCTAGTAAATGATGCCATTCTTTGAATGTGTTTTAATGGCCAATATTCCTTCTCATATAGTATTGTTTCCTTCAGCATCCATCACGTTTGGAGTAATAGCCACTGAATGAACTACATTAGTTTGAGCATTCCATTGAGAAAGAATACTCTAACGCAAAGTCAGATGCGTATGCTTCCACAATAAATGCTTGGTCACAATGAGTGTGATCAAGTACTGGTGCTTGGTGAGAAGCCCATTTAAGAATTTAGAAAGCCTGTTCCATTGCATTAGACCAGGAATATTTGAGTCCATTCCTAAGAAGTGTGAATCAATGGATGTACAACAAACGAGAAGTCCTGCAGGATACCGTTTTGTACATCATTTATGGATGTGTGTGTAAGCTACTACTCTAAAATAGCTTGGATCCTTGGAATTGTTCATGGAAAGCAGGTGGAGAGAGGAGGTACCGAAATATTATATTTCCTTTGTGGTGAAATTTAAATTTTTCCAATTACATAAAGATGAGTTTCCTTAGCCTGAGTAGCCTTCTAGAAATGGCTCAGATAGCTCATATAAATAAGATGTCATCAGGTACGATTTGGAAATTGACAACTAAACAGATCTCGGAAAATATATGTGAGAAAATGGCTGAAATGTTGTTGGATATCAGTACATTGTCCAAAGGCATTACCAATATTTGTCCATCCGTAACTTGTGCCATAATGCCGTTTTCATCCATCCACCCACTCTGATGCAAGACTAGGGTTTATAAGGACCTCTGAGATCTAATTGAGTATAATAGCTTGACGGCATGAACTCTGTCCATTAATTTGGAAATCAGTGACACAAGGAAAGTGATTATTGATAGTTATGTCATTGGTGTTGTGTAGTAAATACAGGGTTGTAATGTACCTTCTTTCTTGAGAACAAAGAATAAATGTTCGGCTGTGGATTTGAATGGCGGAAACTCCCCTTTTGAAGATTCTCAGTAATATAGAGTACTGGCAGAGACATTGTGTTTCGGGATCTGAGAGTGTCACAGACCTGTCCAAAGGAATTTCAGGTCCATGAAGTCCAATATACAATCATATGAGGGGTGCAGTGGCAATTTTATCAACTTTCAGGGATCACACCATCATCGAATGTGGAATATGCTTTGGGTAGTTCAGTATGACAGGTCACTAATTCTTGAAACTGTGTGATCAACATCAAATTCGGAGTACCAAGGTACTTCAATCTTTTGATGACTCCTGTATGTTAGAGTCCATACGTACTTTTTCTTTCGCCAAAGGGAGAAGAATCCCGATGGTTTTGGCGCACGTTTCGACCCGAGTTGGGGGGGGTGTGCTGGTCGCCCGGGGTCGCTAGACCGCTTTTGCCTTCATTTGTAATAAGGACGGTGCGGGCCAGTGGTGTCCAGTAAAGGTTCCCTCAAATATAGGGGCGATCGGCAGGCGGGGAACAACGAAGTCATATGATCGGTGCCCGTTACGTAACGGGGCTTATCTCCACCTAGACTGAGAGAATGGGAAGGATGCGGAGCATCGTGCGAGGCTACACCCGGTAGACGACCGTCGTAATATCTAACTTACAGGGGCGCATCCTTCGCCACTGCAAGCGCACCGGCCTATCGCTGGGCTAAGAGCTAGATTAATCCCTGCGCTAGAGCAACGTGTGACGATACATTAGAAGACGAGGGAGCATCCAGGCGGACCCCGGTTAACTTAATGTGATTGCTGGCCCGGCATCGTTGTGCAGGTCAATTCACGTACTCCCTGTTGCAAGGGCATCTAGTATAACATCAGGAAAGTTAGCTAATCCGTGATGGGTATCGGTAGGCGTTAGATTTATCACGACTGAGAGGGTGCGGGTTTTGGCCGCGCCATACTCTACGCATTCTCCCATCTTATCCCAGTACCCCCGATCGGGACTCTCCCCTCCCTCATCCAATCCTTCATTCTTTTTCTTTCTTTCCCTCCTTTTTCCCTCTCCTCTCCCCTCCCCCCTTTTTTTTCTTCCTCCCTCCCCTCCCCCCTTCTCTCCTCCCTTTATTTGCACAATTTCACATTCAAAGGGGTTAGTTTTGCGTATATGTTGTGGCATGTATCATTGACGACACCCTCCCCCCTCCCCGATTGGGTAATGATTACCCCATGAAATGTCCCGGTTTTGAAACTAATTCTAGGAACCTTTTTCACTTTTCCTTGGCTCAACCCTATCTTTTACACGTTGAGCCAACTCATTTCGCGTGATGGGTGAGTTGTTCCAGAATTGAGTAAATTCCTTCTTAGTCACATAGCAAACTAAAATTCATTTTGATTGGCCTTCAATATTTTCTCTGGCATGTATCACAGGCCCACGAGACATCCTGATCTGCATTAATCAGAGACGTTCTTCTGGAGATGACACCGGAATTGAGGGTGCTGTCCGAATGATCATCACTTAGCCCATCTGTGTCAGGCTCAACTGATGGATCATCCTTTGATCTATTTGTAGGAAACAAAATCTATGAGACTTACATATGCAGACTTCTTTGTATCATATCAGCTGACCACAGATCATGTGCTAGTAATCGGGGAACAAGTCCTTTTGCAGCGGTCACCTCCTTACCTGTGTGCTGCCCGTGGCCATGTACTGCCACTTTCGCGCTCCCCAGCTACCATTACAGAGCGCATGTGCACCCGCAGCTCTCTAGCTGCCGCACTGAATCTGGTCCGGCCTCAAGCACGAATCGGTGTCCTCTCCTGCGCGCGTACAACACGCTGACTGACATGTGACGACACCCAGCTGCATGGCAATCTCTCCTCCCCTGTTTGTTGCCTGCAGCCTATCCCGTTCCGCTGGGCCGCCGCGCTTCGTCCGCTCCCCTGTCCCCATTGGTCTGTCCTGCGTTAATACTATCTTGACTTCTCCCATGCTTTGTCAGCTGTACATCCTATGTAGCCTCAGTGAAGCTCACTTAGTTTGTGCGTGCTCGGTCTCCTTTCGTCGTACGCTCTGTTGTAACGACTCGGCTGTTTTGTGGATTTCTTCTGGCATTTGGAACTTGACATTACCCTCGCCTACGGTGATCTCTCCTACCCTTGACACGGCATCAGCTCGGATTATGCTGCCTGTCTACAAATCCGAACACGGCGCTTACCGAACCCTTATATCGTGTCTTTCCCAAACTAGGAACTCGGGCAAGTAACCGCATCTCCTACACTCTCCAACCCTAGCCCGCAACGCGAGAACTACTCTGATGCTGAGGTAGTGATGTGTTCCTCCTCGGGTCTACCATGTTTTAGTTGGCCAAACCTCAGCCGGGGTCTTTTTGTGGGCGCAGCCCGCAAACCCCCCCCCCCGCCGTTACAGCATGTTACTGGTCAAGTGTGCAAAAGGCTGCTTGATCCATAGCTGTGTACTGTGCAATACAAGTGCAGTTAATGACCCATAGGCTTATTGATTATAACACAGCAGGGAATCCATAACTGGAACTGGGACTCCGCGATGAGTTCCACCTCCGTTGGGGGTTGGTTCCGGACAAAGAATGAAGATAGGTCTCTATTGAGGGGGCAGTGTGAGTCCCAGACCCCTGTAACATAGATACAGCTGTGTCTTGACTGCTTGTCCTTTACTGGTTTTACAGGGCAGTTGTCCCTATCTATGGGCCTGTTCCTTGCAACATAACCACAAGCTACACAAGGAAGTCAGGGCCTAGCTGGGGCCTATTGGGGTACCTGGCCTACTACAGGGGTCACAGACCTGTGCACATATACACACTTACCCTGATTGCGTCCCCAAGCTCAACTACTAACGGTCCCTGCTGTGCCACAATGTATACCTTCCCTGATGCAATGGAGTACTGCAGCACTATTGGCTATGCTTAGGCACCCTAACTTCCTCAAAGTGTAGGGGAGGAGCGCAGGGTTCACATGTAAGTACTGAGAATAAAATACGAACAGAGTCAAATAGTGTGAAAATAGTGGAGTGTGTATAAACAACAGGCGAATGGAGACTCAGGGTGGTTCAATCAAAAATATAAGCGTTATCAGAGATCAGTGGCAATGTGGCTTGACCTACTGGTGTGTGATGCAGGAACTTCATCAATATGGTTAGTAGTTGCGATGTCACTCGGGAATTTCACCAATACAGAGTAAAGAGTGAGAACGAGCATCAACATAGCGGTAATCAGTATAAAATTATATTTATAGAAGTCATAAAATGAATCACTTACACGCTGTCATAGAGAATACAGAATCCATAAACATGTTGATGTCATCAGACATGGATTCCTCTTCTCCGTACACGACTCAATCTGTCTTCAGTAAACACCACTGCCCGATATTCAATTCATCTGTGGACGCTGCAGGTGAATGCCTGATGGTAAGAGGGTCTTTTTAGCGAGCTTTCACCCATCTAGGGAACCGGCCGCAACATCAGGGGACGCGTTCTGGGCCGCTATCCTTGATGACTTCACGTGGGCGACTCTATGCGTTTTTCACTAGATGTGTAGCTTCGTCAAGAAGTCATGGCTCCTATTCTACTTTCATCTAGTTTTATATGATATATTCGTCTATTGGACGGCACCATCATATGCCCTTATCACTGCGCCTACCACGTGCGTACTCTGTTGTGTGCATTTTGTTGTTCTCACATCACTTGCTGGGCACCTGACTCGCCTGCCGGATGCTGCGCTATATGGACTTGCGCGCTGTAGTCCCCCAGACTTTTCCTATTGCCGCTCATGGGTCAAGTGTACTGTCGCATGCGCGACTCTTGGCAGTGGCACCGGGTTCCCTAGCTCAGCGCGACCTCCATGCGTCTACACCCGACATACCAACGAGTGCGGCGCCCTTTACCAAGCCGCCGGAGCAATCTCCAGCGAGCCCGTCGCCACCCCCACCTCCCCGCAAATAACCCGCAGCAGCAAAAAAGGTAAGGAAGAGGGGGCAGAGAAGAACCGGGGGACCAGAGGGACACTGGTTACAACCAATATTAGACAAAGAATGTAGAGAGGCAGAGGGAGAACGTAAGATCATACGGTCACTTAAGAACGGTTGTTCCTGTTTGTGCCACATGTACTCTCCACATAGTGTAATAAAGGTGTTTTTCTGGGGATGGTAATAAATCAACTGATGCGTATATCTTTACGCACAAGACAGAAAAAAATAATAAACTGTGGGATCCCAATCCTTGTTCGCCATCCATTGTATTATTTTGTGGTTGATATATATTTAAAATCCTTATTAAGTGTGTAAAAATGTGTTTCATGACGTAGTTTACTTCATCTGGGGACATACTGGTATCACTTAGCTAGAATGGGGTTCAAGCCCCATTCCTTTTAGTTATTATTAATAAATACACTATCAGTAGTAAACATGGTAAAAAGATATCCATTTCTGGACCTGTATTTTAACCCTGTTATAACTCATACTGTTATTACAATTGTTGTTTATGTGTGTGTTTGAAACATGTATGCATGTTGGAATATCTTTCATCTTCGATCGTGCAAAATTATCCTCCACAAATAGCTAAAACAATTTTACTGGGCTTCTTTAGAGTAATCTAACAATCGTATTAAAGGTCCTCATGAACTTTGTTTTATAGACTGTGCATTTGCCTTCTGTCTAATCAACATTTTGGACTAGGATCGCTTACAATCAAGCTCCAATAAAGATATGTAAAAATGGCAGGTGGACAATCTTTAATGACAGTCCTGGTATTTCGTGATTTAAACAAAGTAATATAAAAAAAACCCATGACAGTATATATAGATATGTACTATTATTATATATGATGATATATTATAGTATATACTACTATATATATATATATCATGTCTCTATAGTACTCTGTTAACTTTTTAAATACATTTTAGTTTAATTTTCTGTAAACATAGCAGCCTGAAGATTAGAACCTTTTAATTTCTTTCATTATCCTGTGATTAAATGCGATTATTAGTTAAGTGAATAACCTGAACAATCATCACTCCATTCAGAGACCATGTGTAAATGAAAACAAAGGGACATGTTTTAGACTTTCAAATATAAATATGTTTCACATATAATTGTTTACCTTTTTCACTTAGACACACATGATTTAACCTGTCCTAGCTCAATTTGGTGTAGTGTTTAAGACTGAAACTATTAACACATCCAAATCAAATCACCCAATTCATGTGAGGGCGGATTGTCTCAAGACTTTTATCAAGATCAAACACCGTCAAATCTTATTTTTATGTAAAGTATTCCACTGTTAGTAATCGAGCTCGGTGAAAAACTCATCATTGTCCTTGCAGCGTTGTTGTTAGACAAACAAGATGTACTAATTAATGTGCTAGTGGAAACTAGGAATTAGGCTTTTAATGTACTCCATAGTTAGCATGGTGCCCAAAAAGACCTGCCATGCTAGGAGTTCAATGCAACATTTCTGGACTCTTGGACGGTTGAGAGATGCTCCCTAGTCCAGACTGCTGCATTGGGTGATTAGCCTACGATCAATAGCCCTCCTTACAGTGGGAGCTTGTTCGGGATGGCAGTATTGCAAGTGTCTGCCAGGCTTAGACTAGAGAACTAAACGTCCACAGAGGCATATTGGAACATTCCTGGCACTCCCTC
>WSYH01007606.1:0-32506 GCA_036426205.1 Ascaphus truei
GGGGGGGGGGGGGGGCTAAATGCTCACAGGCAGTCAGTCGCCCACCCAGTCAGTCACCCACCTACCACCCACCCAGTCACCCACCCACACAGTCAGTCACCTACCCAGTCAGTCACCTACCCCCCCACCCAGTCAGTCAGTCAGTCACCCACCCAGTCAGTCAGTCACTCATCCAGTCAGTCAGTCAGTCACCCACCCACCCACCCAGTCAGTCATCAGTCAGTCATCCACCCACCCAGTCAGTCACCCACCCATCCAGTCAGTCAGTCATAAGTCAGTCACCCACCCACCCAGTCAGTCACCCACCCACCCAGTCAGTCACCCACCCACTCAGTCAGTCACCCACCCACCCAGTCAGTCACCCACCCAGCCAGTCAGTCACCCAAGTCAGTCAAGTCACCCACCCACCCAGTCACCCACCCACCCACCCAGTTACCCACCCAGTCACCCACCCAACCAGTCACCCACCCACCCAGTCACCCACCCACCCAGTCAGTCAGTCACCCACACAGTCAGTCAGTCACCCAAGTCACCCACCCACCCAGTCACCCACCCACCCAGTCAGTCAGTCACCCACCCAGTCAGTCAGTCACCCACCAACCCAGTCAGTCACCCACCCACCCAGTCATTCAAAGTCACCCACCCACCCAGTCACCCATCCAGTCAGTCACCCACCCACCCAGTCAAGTCACCCACCCAGTCAGTCACCCACCCAGTCAGTCACCCACCCAGTCAGTCACACACCCACCAAGTCAGTCAAGTCAGTCACCCACCCTCCCAGTCAGTCACTCACCCAGTCAGTCAGTCACCCACCCACCCACCCAGTCAGTCACCTACCCACCCACCCAGTCCCTCACCTACCCAAGTCACCCACCCACCCTGTCAGTCAGTCACCCCCCCACCCAGTCAGTCATAAAGTCAGTCATACCCTCCCCCCCCATCCAGTCAGTCAAAAGTCAGTCATCCCACCCGTCGCCAAGTCACCCAGTCACCCCACCCAGTCAGACAGTCAGTAATCCCCACCCAGTCAGACACCCCGTCACCCCACCCAATCACCCAGTCAGTCACCCCACACCCCCAATCACCTGGGAGGTTGGAAGGGGGGGCGGTGGGAAGGGGGGGGGCGAGGGAGCGGGAAGGGGTGAAGGAGGGGGGTGTGGGGGGAGGTGGAGGGGGGGGTGGGGGGAGGGAAGGGGGGGATGGACGGAGGGGGGTGGAAAGGGAGGTGAAGGGGGGGTGGAAAAGGATGGGGGGTGGAGGGTGCGGAAGGGGGGGTGGAGGGGGGGAGGTGGAGGGGGGGGAGTAAATGGAGGTGAGGGCGGAGGTAAAATGGGGGTGGAAGGGAGAAGTGGAGGAGGGGAGGTGAAAGGGGTGAGGGAGGTGATGGGGGGTGAGGGGACCGGTGGGGCGGTGTGAGGGGGGTGGTGAAGGCCGCTCACTCAACCGTCCGGCAGGTCCCACGTGGATTGGCGCGGAGGCGAAGCGTTGTGGGCCGCTTATCCGCTCGTGCCCGGGCGCTCGCTCGCTACCACCGCTGACATGTAGCGGCGCCGGGGGGGCGGGGGAGGGGGTTATCGGCGGAGACACTGACACTGTGGGAGGGGGGAGTGGGGGTGGGAGGGGAGGGCGGTGACAGGGGGAGGGGGAGGGGAGGTGCTGAAGGCCGCTCACTCACAATTATCAGGGCGGTCCCAGTGGATCTGAGGCAGGGACGGAGCGATGTCCCGGTGGCCGCACCACGCTGGTAACGGGCGCAGCCATCTTGGGCATCGGCGCGCGAGGCAGACCTGCTGGCCACCTGGTGTCCCCGCAGGGGACGGGGGGGTAGTGTAGCGACGGTTTGAGGGGGGGGCATGTTATGTGTATGTTGGGGGAAGGGTGGGAGATATAGAGGGGGCCGGTCTCGACAGCGCTGAACACTGGTGGGGGGGGGGGGGCGCTGAAGGGGTAAAATAGTGTTGTGTGTCCCGTGACTGTAGCAGCGCCGGGGCAGGGGAGGGGGGGGCGGGGTGAAGAACCGGTGAAACCAGAGAGGACACGGGGGAGTAGGAGGAGGTGCGCGCGGGTGTGCTAACTGTGAGCCCCGAAGTAGGTAAAAGTGTGTGGGTTGTGCTTGTGTGGTGTCACTGTGTGGTGTTGTTTGTTGTGGCCTTGTGTTGCATGTGTGTGTGTCCAGTGTGTGGTTGTTCCCTGTGTGTGTGCTGTCCCTGGTGGTGTCCGTGTGTCCTTTGGCCCGTCCATACGCGCCAAGGCCAATGAGAGGTGCTGGGGGGCGGCAAGGGGACCAATCAGATTTCCCCTAGGGACACCGGACAGGAATCAGCAGGCACTGCATGCAGGCAATGCAGGCAGGCCAACATACAGTGCTTTTCACTAATATAGTATAACGATACTTAGTGATTTAATATCATAGCCTCAGTGCTCTTATGAGGGCTTGCTGTTGTATGTGTCATTGTTAACATATTGAACTATGCGAGTAAGTACACATGTTTTTTCCTAGGCACTGACGCTCCCCTGATTCCTTTCCTATTAAGCTCCCTGAAGCCTGCGCTACATGCCTGTCTACACAGGAATTGATCGGCATCCTCAGTTTTCTCCCTGATTCTTTCTACAGACTACAAAAGGTCCTTAAACTCCTCTCTGGCTTTAAACAAAAATGCAGGCTGAGAACAGGCTGTGCAGGGGAAACAAAACAGGTGAAGGCGTTGGAGCAGTAAGAGACATGATCCCAACTCTTGCAAGGCCTTGTCGCAGTGGGATTCAAAAATGCATAGACCAAGTAACCAGACAAACCTATTTACAACAGAAATGCACAAAAAGGACTAAAGACCATGTCAAACATTTATCTATCATAAATTCACACCAAAGGAAAACTGCATTGCCAGTTAACCGTATGGAGTAAAAACTGCCTTGAAATAGAAGGAAAACATTTCTGTTTATTTTTTGAAACAGCACAAAAAAAGAAGAACCAAAGTTAATGTTAAACTGCTAATCACTGACCTAGTCAAGAGACTGAGAGCAATACACACACATGAGAGACCCAGAGATATACACACACATAGAGGACAGAGATACACACACACAACACACAAATTAGAGAGGACAGAGATAAACACCATATAGAGAGACAGAGATATACACACACGAGAGAGACAGAGCCATATACACCAACAATAGAGAGATGAGATACACACACAAGAGAGAGACAGAGATACCACACCACACCATGCTCGACCTCCCCGGCAGGCTGCCATTAAGAAAAAAAAACCCAACCCCGGCTGCCGGCCGGGGGCTGGGAGGCGCAGAGGGGAGGGGCTGGGAGGGAGCGGAGAGGGAGGGAGGAGAGATGAATCGTGCCATTGTGTAGGGCTTCCGGCCCACTTCTTCCTTCCCTCCTCACTCCCTCCCGATCCGGTGCGCGGCGGCACATTTTTTTAAAATTAGGACGACCCATGTTACTAACGCGGGTGGTCTCGGGGGGACCCCGAGGACCGCGTTTATAACGGGGTTTTAGCGTTATATATATAATATAATCTTATATCTATATATATATGTGGTTGACAAATCAATCACAAAAATAATCTACTCGCCAACAAAATCTACTCGCCACCATCAGTACCAAAGATTGTGCTGCTTGGGCCCAATATTACTCGCCCGGGGGTTAACTCACTCGGCCCGGGGCGAGCAAATGTATAGGTTTGATCGAACACTGTGTTTGTGTGTGGTGTATATATATATATATATATATAAATATATATCAATACGATTATATATATATATATATTACAGTGCTCGCCAAAATAATAAAGAACCACTCGCACCTGGACGAAGTGGATTTAGGGCCGCTGGCAGAGACCGTGCTGACAGCTCTATAATTCCCCCTGCTCGCCGCACCAAATTTTCAAAAAAAAAATTTTAATTAATAATAATCTCACTATCTCCCTGATTGGTTCTGACGCGGCGGGAGAGGGCACGAGCTGGCAGCTCTGGGTCAGCCTATCTCTCCCCCTCCCCGCCCCCCGATCGCTGCCAGGGACTTCAGTCCCCATGGATGACAGCCACGGTGGCGCCCCCTAGGGGGGGCGCATGCCTCGGCAAAGTTAGAGCTGCGATCCAGCGCGTCCCCGTCGGCAAACGTTTCCCACCTCAAGGGGAGATGTACGCCGCATTGCTCAAACCCCCCCCCCCCCCATTCCCACATGCTTCAGCTACGAATGCCCCCATGTCACCCGACAGGACCTCGATGTCTCACGCACGGCCCCAGACTCCGGCGGGTGTGTGTCTGTCCAGTGTGTCTGGTGTGTGTGGTTGTCAGGTGTGTTGTTGTGTGTGTGTCAGTGTGTGGTGTGTGGTGTGATGTCAGTGTGTGTTTGTGTGTTGCATCAGTGTGGTGTGACAGATGTGTTAGGAGCTGCGGCCGCTATCCGAGGCACGGGGCTGCAGTGGGCAGGACACGAATGAGGGGGGGGGGGGGGGAACGGGGGGAACGGGACGACGAACGGGGCCTACACACTACCATCTGCCAGAGATGGAGCGGGACGGCAGCGGTGACAGCGGCACCACGAGCCGTGGGATGAGTCGACTATCTCATCCTGAGAGCGCGCTAGCAATGTTGTGCAGGGGAAAATTAGCCTGCAGCAGACGTTCAAGTCCCGGCGGGGCAGTCCAGGGCCACTCTGGCCTCCATCTTGGCGTGGCGAGGACGTCCACCTTTGGAGGCCCCCGGGCAGGCTTGCCGACCCCCGGAACCCCGAGATACGCCTCTCTCAGGGGGCCCCCGGAGGGATCACCCCCCCAAACCTCTACGGGGGGCAGGAGGGTCGGATCTAAGCCCTGCTACGGGGGTGGGGGGCGCTGGTAGAAGGACGGGGGGGGGGGAAGAGGAGCGGGAAAGGGCGTTGGGGGGGGGAGTGGAGGACCAGGGGGGGGGGAAAGGGGGGGGGGGCCCCCCGAGGGGGGGGCCGGGAGTGAACGGAGGGAGGGGGGGGACGGACGGGGGGTGAAGGACGGTTGGGGGGGAGGACGAGTGGGGGGGTGAGATGTGGGGGGGGTGCAACGGCAGGTGGGGCGGGGGGGTTGAACGGAGGTGTGGGGGGGGAACAGAGATCGCAAGGGGGAGGCAGGACGGGGGAGGCGGACGAAGAGAGGAAGAGAGCGAGAGAGTTACCCCCACCCCCGTGGGCACTGTGAGCGACCCCTAGGATGGAGAGAGAGAAAGGGGGTACGGGGGGACTGAGGAGGAGAGAGAGCGAGGTGGAGGGGGGGGCTTAAATGCCAGGCAGTCAGTCGCCCACCAGTACCCACCCACACACCTAGTACCACCCACCCAGTCACCACCCACCCGTCAACCACCCCACCCACCTAAGTCAACCCACCATCAACCAACCACCACCTAGTCACCCACCACCCACCTAGTCACCCAACCAGTCACCCACCACCCAGTCACCACCCAACCCACCCCATCACCACACACCCACCCAGTCACCACCCAGTCAAGGGTCATGGTCACCCACCCACTAGTCACCCACTTACCCAGTCACCCACCCACCCACCCAGTCAGTCACCCAAAGTCACCACCCTCCAGTCACACACACACCCAGTCAGTCAGTCACCCACCCAGTCAGTCAGTCACCCACCCAGTCAGTCAGTCACCCACCCACCCAGACACCCACCCAGTCAGTCCCCTAAAGTCACCTACCCAGTCAGTTACCTACCCACCCAGGAGTCAGCTACCCCAATCAGTCAGTCACCACCCAGTCACCACCCACCCTGTCAGTCAGTCACCCCCCCTACCCAGTCAGTCATAAAGTCAGTCATACCCTCCCCCCCACCCAGTCAGTCAAAAGTCAGTCATCCACCATCGCCAAGTCACCCCACCCAGTCAGACGTCAGTAATCCCCACCAGCAGAACGCCCCTGTCACCCCCGTCGTCACCCACCACCCAAGTCCACCAGTCAACCCCAACACCAATACCANNNATCACCCCACCCAGTCAACCCATCCCCCCACAGTCACCCTCTCTCCATCTCTCTCTCTACCACTCTGTCCGGCTTTGTACTAAAATATGCAGTCTGTTTGGCATATAAAACATGAGCAGTCTTGATCACAGGGATACTGTTTTGAGCCTTAACCAGGCTAATCCCGTGTCGGTTAACATAAAACCCGCAGTCTATTTATCACTATGGACATTAGCGGCACTGATTACCTTTAGTAAAATTATAAAAGAGGCATATTGATGTCCGCATCGGGGAGTCTTTCTGCCCCGGAATCAGGTGTTTATTTTTACTGAAGGTTTGCCAGCTTAAGCGTATATCCAGCTGACCATCTCTCCCATTATACCGGGAGCCATATAAAGGGGTATTCTGACTGCAGTAACCAGCAGTCAGTCGATCCCGACGAGTATTAAACTAATTAAGGCAACCTTCAAACAATGTTGCAATCCAGATAGGTGCATTCGGATACACATGGTGAGTGACCAAAAGTTTTACTATTATATGACTACTCCGTATATTAATCAACATATTTAGCAGCTCTCCACAACGCTTCCTAGTTCACATTAAGTCTGCCATCCGTGTGTGAAATTATGGGTTACAGCGCAGCAACATTGTGTCCATAAAGTGACTTGATGCTTACAATTACCTTTTAACATGGAGGTAAATAGAGCGACTTAATATTGGAATTAAACAGACCTTAAGGTTGTGTTGGCTAAATCTGCTAGTTCTGTAAAGCCAATTAAATATCGCTATTGTGGACAATCTAGTCTCAGCAAGGATAGCTCAGGGAAGTTACCCCGCACTTGATAATTAAAATCTTTATGTGGTCACTGTAATTGTGCATCTACTATTACCAAATTGGGGAGTCTTTCTGCCCCGGATTCAGGTGCTCATTCTTACTGTAGGTTTGCCAGCCGAAATGCACCTCCAGGCGATCGCTCCCCCTATCCGACCGAGAGCCGAATACTGGGTCACTCTGATTGCAGCAACAAGCAGTCAGTGGGTCCCGACGAGCACTTCATCAACTTATATCAGTTAATGAGTCCCCTCTAATTGCTGAAGTGACTCAGGACAGCTAACAAATCTATCACCCAGTTGCTCTATATTCACACAGTTCATTCACTATTGGTGGTATGTTATCTACACCTTGCCAATATGGACTAGTGCCATTCACATTAAGACAGCTCATGGTAGACTTGAGTGGTTCATTAGTTACCTAAGTATTACAGCTTGCTATATACCTTGACAAGTTACTAAAACATTTACCTACCTGGTCATAGAAGACAGATACGCGATCAGATACTAAACATGTCAGCATCTACTCTAGTGCTACAAGTTTTTTATACCCTGTCCCTGCAGGGTGTTTTTTCTTCAATTCGTCACTTTAAGGCTTTCGTAAGAAAAATACTAGAGGACAATCAGCACCAAGACTTTATTTTCTTGTGTCCAACATCATTTTATTTATTGAGCACAGCGCACAAAAAACTTTGTTTTAATTTACACATCATATCATACCTAGGCATCACATTAGGTACCTCTCCAGCCACTTATCTTGTCCTTATATAGAGGCTATCTCTGAGCCAATTACAGTCCCTAGAGTGCTCTTGTTCATTGGGGTTCTTTCTTCTTTATTTCTCTATCATTTGGCACATGTGCAGCATTAGGGCCGGGAGAGAAGATTTAGTGGATCATACATTTAAAATGGATCATAATATTTAACGACTTAAAAGGAAATCTCAACAGATGCAAAACACCAATTAAAGTGGCAGAAATCTTTTCAAATCCTTTGTTAGATAGTAAGTCGATAGTTTCAGTTGTGACGTATAATTAAAAAATGTTTGTACAATGAATAGAATACGTGTCTCATTAGAAGCTCACATATCAGTCACCGGGTGTTCCCGTTACAGCACCATGTACTAGGTCTCTAATAGTTATAGGATGACCCAACTTTATGCTAAATCTCCATTGTTAAATCAGGAACCAAATGCACAATTGTATTTTAACATATATACAATTGTGGTGGGTACAATGAGTCTGTACTTGTGTTACCGATTCTTCCCATACAAACATACACAAGCATTATATTAATATATATTAATATATATATAATATATATATATTAATATATATATTATATATATATTAATGCAAGGCTCCTTACCAGGCAGACCAGGAGATCTAGGAAATCCAAGGAACATGAAGTAAGGAAGAGGCAGCACACTTGGTAATATAAAAAAATTAAATTGTATTCAAAAGCAGGCACAGTCACCGACGTTTCGGTCCTAAGGACAGGACCTTTATCAAGGGAGTACTCTCCCTTGATAAAGTATCACTCCCTTGATAAAGGTCCTGTCCTTATGACAGAAACATTGGTGACTGTGCCTGCTTTTGAATACAATTCCATTTTTTGATATTACCAAGTGTGCTGCCTCTTCCTTACTTCGTGTTCCTTGGATTTCCTGAATCTCCTGGTCTGCCTGGTAAGGAGCCTTGCATTATACCTTACTTATGGGACAAGCACCTGCCTACATCTGTATTTGTGTGCCATCTGTACACACACACACCTTGGTGACCACAGGCATGAAACGGGTTAATGTTATTTTGATCATAGGTTTCTGTAATAATAGACATTCCAGAAGCCTATGATAGAAATATTAACCCAATGCGGTATGTAACACATTATTAACGGTCACGTTAATTCCCATATCGCGAGATTGGCCCAAATATTGCACCCAATAAATTATTACCACAATCTTGATATATACCACCTTAAAATTGCGGTAATAACAACCGTTAGTTTATTATTTCCCTGGGTGCGATATTAATTCCACTTTAACAGAATTTGATGTATCTGAGCCGTACTGTTTTGTTTATGCATTCGGGACAAACCAAGAACTAACCATGCTTTACTAGCCACTAAGGTGGCAAAGGCGGTTAGTTAGTGTAGTGTAATGTTTATATTATCCCCTGTGTGGTCAGCTAATCATGGAAACTGATGACTTGTTGGCCAGTGTACTACTAAGGGTTAATATGTGCTGTAATGTATTTTAACAACTATTTTATCATCTATTCTATGTTGGTTTAGCTCATCTTGCCTATGTAAATAATGGGCAGTATATTGGCCATTATATACATAGGAAAGACAGGGCTAACGCCAGCCTGGAGTAGGTGATAAAATATTTGCAGTATTTTCGCCATTTATCCCGTTCCGATAAATATCAGAACTTGATGTATGGCAGTTTTTACTTGAAAATGTGATATTATGCCCGTTTTGTATCGGATCTGATGCTTTTAACGGGTCTGATAAAAAGTGCTTTATTTTTGGCGCTGCAACACTGATTCATTGCACGATAATAAGGGACCTTTTTTAATGGCCGATAATACAGCATTTTTGGTTACCGCAGCTTGATGTATCTGGCCCTTTAACTCAAGTCAGGTTTAGTGATATTAAGTTCTAGTTGACCCGCAATGGTGTATGCAGATCTATCAATATTTGCAATTTAACATCAGTAATAAGACAATAGAGATGTAAAAACCACACAACACACATATTCCTGATTACCTGGTGTTGGCGCGTTACTTTTCCACAGCGTACCTCACTTGATACCAAGCTCTTTCCCATATTCATCACAATACCAGACCAGGAGCTCTGTGTGTGGGGGGAGGTCTGTGCAGGTTCTGTAGTAGATTTTCCTGTGGTACTGCAACGCCACAAGGTTGTGTTCTTCATCGTTTCTCGCACAATTTACAAACCTAAAATTGGGACAGTTAGTGAGGTCTCAAAGTAATGTCTATTTTATACAAGAGCTGAAAAAAGATACAAGTTGTTAATAATGTGACTTGTCTTTTCTTTCTTCTCTACAGTTTTTGAAGTGAACAGAAGTTAATGGAGAGCAATGTATATACCAGGGGGGCGCAAACTTTTTTCCCTGCGCCCCCCTGCCGGCTGTCCCCTCACTCCCGCGCCCCCCCCAACCCCAACTTACCCGCGCTCCGGCGTAATGACGTCACGTTGCCATAGCAACGTGACGTCACATGACCTCGCAGCGTAATTTTGACGCCGCGTTGCCATGGCGACGCAGGGAGGAAGCCGCCGGAGCCACGGTAAGTGAGGTTTACAGAGGCCCTGCAGCTCCCCCGGGAATTAATTTAAGTGCCTTCGGGAAGCGCGCGGGGCCTCTGTAAACCCCGCGCCCCCCGTTGGCAGTCTCGCGCCCCCCCTGGGGGTCGCGCCCCACAGTTTGCGCACCGCTGGTATATACGATGGATCACTTGTATGTACCCATATTTTGATTGGAATGGGAGCCACAGGCCACACCAGGGACTACTTTCTTATTACTTAAAAAATACATAAAAACACTGTTGTAATTAAAAAGTCCCCGACAAGATGACACAAGTGACACAAATGTGAGTTTTCTTCCGGTGGAACTAAACAGAAAGTGGGGTTGATGTAACAAGGTGTTGTAGCAGGAATGTGTTCCATTAGCAACCTGAGCGTATAACATGCCCTGGACTGATTTGGAAACTGGACTATAGAAAAAGCCTTGAGCCAGTCTAATGATGAGGTAACAATGTCGGTTTGGGCTTGAATCCCCCACCCATCCCTCCTCGGTCATGGCCATGCCCCCCGTGCATCCCATCGCTTCACATAGACCACAGATAGTGGATTTTACCCGTTTACGCGCTGCCAGGCAGTCAGACGCGCGTGCAGTAGTGGTCACTAGGGCCATAGCCTAAGGCCCAGGACATAGTGCACTCAGTGTCGCTGAGGCGGGCTGAGCCGCGCTGAACAGATGCACAAAGCCCCTGCATTTGTTATAGTTTCTCCCTCCTCATGCGCGCTGAGGCGGAGAAACTCTTCCGAGAGCGGCAAATTGAAATTTGCCGCTCGGGGAAGCGGATTAGCGGTCACGTGACCGCTCCCATCCAATGGGGCTGCAGCCGGTTCCCTACAGAGCACTACAGAGCCGCCATTGTCGCAACCAGACAGAAGGCAGCACCGAGGTGTGTGTGTGTGTTTGTGTGTGTGTCTCCGTGATG
The DNA here is from genome assembly GCA_036426205.1 of Ascaphus truei. Lineage (NCBI taxonomy): Eukaryota > Metazoa > Chordata > Amphibia > Anura > Ascaphidae > Ascaphus > Ascaphus truei. The sequence goes on from WSYH01007606.1 coordinate 11,034, forward strand.
CAGAGGCGCCGAGCGGTGTTCAGACCTCTGCAGTGTGAGGAGGGGAACCGGAGACGGGGAGGGGGGAGGGGCGGTAGTTTGAGGAGGTATGTGTGTGCATTTTGTGTGTGTGTGCATTGTGTGTGTATGTGTATGCATGTGTGTGTGTGTGTGTGTGTGTGTGCATTGTGTGTGTGTATGTGTATGCATGTGTGTGTTTATATATAATGTGTATTTGTGTGTGTGTGTGTTTACAGATGGCGGAGCAGTTACAGTAGATTATTGTGTGTGTGTGTGTGTGTGTGTGTGTGTGTGTGTGTGTGTGTGTGTAATATAATATTTTAAAAATTTAAAAAAAAGACGTGGTGAAAATAAATTATTTATTAACATTGTGCAACTTTGATAAATATATGCACGCACGCGCACACAAACGCATACACATGCACACACACACATTATATACACACATATATATACACACACACACACCCCAGTGACACACAGACCACTTCAAAGTGACACACACACACACTGACAGCTACCAAGTGACACACACACACACAGTGATACCCGCCTCCCAAGCGCGTTTGCTGTCTCCTCTGTCAGGACAGCAAAAAGCTCCTGGTAGCGTGAGCGTCAGCAAGCGAGAGCGAGCAGCAGCACCTAAGCGCCCACTATATCCGAGGCCTAAGGCTGCGTCCATACAGATGGGAGCAGTGCTGAACCGCGCTAACGCTGCTGAAGCTTGTGCGATTTCATGCACATGCAAGCGAGCCAGCGGGCGCGATCGGGAGGCTGAGGGAGGCGGGGCAGTGACGTTGCTGGGCCAATCGTCCGCAACGCACCAACGTCACGACGCCGTGACGTTGATGCTGCTTCGCGCTGATTGGATGTTTTCAGCTGACAGCGCACTGAAAAACAGCTTGGCTGTCGGCTGAAAAATCCAACTCCTCAGCATGCCTGCGGACGCTCGCATGAGCCCCCTCTCAAGGCATCCTTCTGCTATGGACGTGGCCTAAGGCTAGATACGGGCAGCAATGGTGCTGAACTAGGCTGTGATGAGAAGACAGGAGAGAGGGGAGAGGTGTAAAGAGCTGCTGTGATCACATGCTCATTGCCATTTACTTGAGTGGCTGTTACAGTGCAATTGAGGCTATTGCACTTTAGTGAATCTAGTGTTTGGTAAACAGAGGAGACAAAGTGGATAAGGAAAAATAACCCCCTGCAGATCAGTATCTGGGGGACAAATAAAGGGTGTGGGAGGAAGGGGGATACAGAACACAAACAGCAATGGAAACACAGTAAGAGAAACCATGTGAGACTGGTAACTCTTCTCCTGAGGGGGTATTGGGGAAATAATTTGACAAGCTGTTTGGGGGATAAATAAAACGAATATTTCTGTTTTTTCAGTAGTTTCGGGAGGTTTTGCAAGGATTTGGAAAGACAATAAGTGATGGTAATGGTCACAGAGTAATAGTCTGGAGAATATAGATTTGGCATTAGCTGTCCAGTAAACTAGGTAAAGTAGTGTAGGTGACAGCAACCAAAGTTATCCATAATGTCAACAGCTGCCTCTGGCTAAATAAGGCTTTGAAAAGCGTGGCCCTGCGTTCCTATGACGGGGAAAGACTTGTGTGGGGTGAGAGGAAAAGGAGTGCTTAGGATAGCTAGCAAGGAGAAAAGGCTGATTGTACAAACTCTTAGGCCTGGGACATAGTAAAGACCTTGGTACTGCTGCTCGCCCTTGCTTGCTGCCGCTCGCTCTACCAGGAGCTTTTTGCTGTCTTGGCAGAGGAGACAGCAAGCGCGCTTGGGAGGCGGGTATCACTGTGTGTGTGTGTCACTTGGTAGCTGTCAGTGTGTGTGATTGGGTAACTGTGTGTGTCACTTGGAAGTGGTCTGTGTGTTTGTGTGTCACTGTGGAACCTGTGTGTGTGTGTCAGCCCTTGAAAAATCACATTTTGCGGGCGACCACTTTTCGCGACGGCGCTTCGTCGCATTGTTGCCGTCGGGCTTACTATAAGTGCACGCGGTGGCGGCAATGCATTTGTTTTTGGGCGACGTTGCGTCACCGGCACCATAAGCGCGGCCTAAGGCTGCCATTTTTTTCAATCTTGAACTCATCTATTACACTCCTTTGATTGGGACTATATTTCAATGCTTTCAACTTGTTGATATAAGAGTTGCCCATTTATTTTTGGGAGAAGTTATTAAGATCAAACCCACAGTCAGTATTATGTATAGACGTGGGGTCTCTGTATTTGGGGCCGGTCACATCCTTCAATTTTTAGGTATGACAGCTTTGAGTACACTAGGTGTGTATATAAATAGTTATTTTATTGCAGTAAGGTGTATGGTCTGAGGAGAGGACGTGCCCCCCTGCTCCCTCGCACAGAGCCCCCCTCCCAGCTCCCTCACACAGAACACACTCTGACGCGTTTCGGGACATTTGAAACTTCTAAACCTGAATGCTGGCAAAACCTGAGGAAAGGTAGCAACGCAGGAACAGAGGAGATTTTCCCTCCAAACCACAAGGAACAGATAAGACTTTCATTTATGAGACTATTTATATCTGCTTATTTCATGCTATATGTTTGGGGCTGGGAGACATGCTTATCTAAAGGGAGTGGTGGATTGCATGGTATTTCACTAGAAATACTCCCAAGTGAATAGAAGCTTTGTTTACTCCTTGTTTGGATGGTTTCCTGATATTAAGGAAACAGGCGCAATAAAAGCCTTATTAAATTTCACTATAATCAGTCTCCCTTGCATACCTCTGTGAGCGTCCGCCTACACTCAGCATAACCTTGTGTGACGCTGTGCCTTGCTGCATCCTGCCTTGTGCCTTGCTGCATCCTGCCTTGTTCCTGCTGCTACCTGACCCCTGCTACGTATTGAACTCCGCATCTCTCCTCTTCTGACCCGGCTTACGTACGACCATTCTGAACTCTACTCCTGACCTCGGCTATCCTCGCAACGACTACTCTCCACTCTCCAATTCTAACCTTGGCAAAGTACCACAATGATCCGCTAATCTCCAATCCAGATCCGACAAGTATAAACGACTACTCTACCTTCTATACTCCTGACCCGGCTTGCAAGACCAATCTACACTCTAGGTGCACCCTTGCGGTTGTGGGTTTGCGTTTATACAATTCCCTACCTCAACCTCGCGGTCGTGCCGGGTTTGTGGTGAGCTACGCGTTACAGTATGCTCAGCCACACAAACTTCGACCCCACTGAGGTAGGAAGAGTCCTGAGCACACACGCCAATGTCTTGTCTAATATTGAGGAAAAATTAGTGGCTAATGACCAACATATGCGCACCCTCCAGGAGAACTTTAGATCCCTCACTCTATACATGAGTAAAGGCCTGTTCCTACCCCTGTCGCTCCTGGTGTAGTGTCTTCTGTCATGTCTGCCTCCCATCCGCTTCACAAACCCCGGCTACCTGTCCCCAACCACTATGGAGGGGAACCCCACGAATGCCGGGGGTTCCTGAATCAATGCTTTATTCAGTTTGAGATAAATTCTTCACGCTTCACCTCTTCATGCGTCAAGGTGGCGTACATTATCTCTCTTCTTACAGATAACGCACTTGCCTGGGCTTCTCCCATCTGGGAACGGAGGTCTGATCTCACTGAAGACATCAGAGTTTTTACCAGGTAGTTCCGTAGGGTGTTTGGTACGCCCGGCCGTAAGGTATCTGCTGCTTCTACTCTATTCTATATTTCCCAAGGTAACCGTCCAGTTGCGAAATATGCACTCTGTCTAATTACTTTATATAGACCCACCAATCAAAAAGTAAAATGGAAATTTTAACCCCCTCGTCGCTCAAACTTAGCGCCAGGTCAAAAACCCAGTGTTAATCCTCTGATACATTTCTCATACATTACAATACTAAATCTTTATTAATATTGTGTGGTAAATTGGTACATCACCTCCACAGGTCCCATTAGTATAATCTCCTTTTATAAATGAATCCAATATCCAGGATCAATGTGTGATAAGTGAACTATAGTAAGCCTCACAGGGTGATGTCCAGGACTCGTTGGTGCCACACGGCTACCAAACCACGTCTCCAATATACATCAATTCACCCCTGGGGCAATCACATATAATAGTCCAGCAATGGAGGTAAACAATGATGGGCTATGCCCTTTACCTTCCTTCCATGGTATCCAGGTGAGAGGATTCTCCAGCGTGCAGCCCTCAGCAGGTAAGTACAGAACAGCAGAAGAGAAGAGGGGCACAGCTCACAGCGGGGGCATCAGCAACCGCAATTGATTAGGGCAACTCCAAAAGTGGGTAAAAATATCATACTTTATCAAGGTGTGAGAACCTTGAGAAAGTCCTACTCGGACGAAACGCATTGGTGCCTGGTCCTATCTATATTCTGACCATTAAAGTATGATATTTTTACCCACTTTTGGAGTTGCCCTAATCATTTGTGGTTGCTGATGCCACCGCTGTGAGCTGTGCCCCTCTTCTCTTCTGCTGTTCTCTAAATCTTTATTAACCCTAAAACAAATATATAAAAAATGTTGATGAAGTGACTAGAGGAAGAGAAGAGAAACAACATTAACCTACTATAAAAAGTAAATATTTAAGAATAGAAATAAAATCTTTATTAAACACATGTGTGCAGATACTTGAATTAATACACTGCAAACCAAATAAGGACTGCATAAGGCAGAGTGATAATAACTTATAACAAACCTAATCCCTTCTTTGAACAGCTAAAAGAATTTCTAACAAAAGGGAAAAATTCGGGAATATTAAATGACAACGAATTAAAATTTTTATGCAAGGATAAACCCAAACTACCTCTTTTTTATTTCTTACCTAAGATTCACAAAGATGTTTTAAATCCCCCTGGTAGACCTATTATATCAGGGATCGATTCACTTACTAATAATCTATCCCAATATATTGCCTGTTTCCTATCACAATATGTATCTACATATAAATCCTATATTAAAGACACTTCTGACATCATTAGGATCTTGAACGAACTAAAATGGGAGGATAATTACATTCTGGTCACGGCTGATGTATCAGCCTTATATACATAAATAATTCATACAGATGGGATAGAGTCTGTCAAGAGAGTCTTAGATAAAGATGGAGATATTAAAAAAGAACAAGCAGAGTTTATTTTAGAAGCTATTCGCTTTATCCTGGAAAAGAACTTTTTCTGGTTCAATAAGAAGTATTATCTACAAAGGTGTGGTACTGCCATGGGGACGAGGTTTGCACCGAGTTATGCGAACATTTTCATGGGGGTATGGGAGGAGGACTACGTAGAGTCCCCCCATGATCTCGGTGCAAACCTTGTCTCCTGGCACAGATTTATCGATGATGTGGTGTTCATCTGGAAAGGGAGTGAGGAAGAGCTAGTATTTAGATAATAATGATCGTAACATCAGATTTACCCATGTGTGGAGCAAGCATGAAATTGAGTTCTTAGACTTGGTGATTTTTATAGAAAATAGGGAGCTAAAAACTAAAACCTTCTTCAAAAAGGTAGACAGTAACAACTTCATATTAGAAGATAGCTGCCATAATCCACAATGGATTAAGAATATCCCATATGGCCAACCTACAAGACTCAAAAGAAATTGTAGCGACGAAAATACATATCAGCAGCAATACAAAATCATCATCAACAGATTTAAAGAATGAAATTACAATCAACACACTTTAAATAAAGCTATAGAAAAAGTCAATTCTGTCCAGAGAAAGGATCTTTTGGTGGATAGGGTTAAGAATACTACTATTAACAAAACATTTAATATGTCTTTCCTTACACCCTATAACAAAGATGCAAATGAAATTAAGAAGGTCATTTGCAATCATTGGCATATTTTAAAAAATGATCCCGTTTTGAAGGATCATATTCCCGATATCCCTAATGTCATATTCAAAAGAGCCCCAAATTTGAAAAATAAGTTGGCACCTACTACCTTTAAAACAATACAAGCTGTAAGACCAAACACTTGGCTGGAGAAACCGAAAGGTTTCTTTGGTTGCTATTCATGCAAAGCATGTCAGTTTAAAGAAACTGAGAAATTCCAGTTCACATCCAAAAAAACAGGAGAATTATTCAAAATAGATAGCTATATTAACTGTAAATCTGAATTTGTGATTTATTTATTGCAATGCACTTGCGGGTTGCAGTACATTGGACGTACTTCGAGACCATTGCGCACCCGCATTTTGGAACATGTGGGAAATATTAAAAACGTCTCATTACCCACAATTTATCTAAACATTTTTTAACATTTCACAATTCTGATCCCAAGTGTTTGAGTTTTATAGGTATTGAACATGTGACCATACATTGGAGGGGGGGCAATAGGCTGAACAGTCTGGCTAAAAGGGAAACATACTGGATTCACAAAATGCAGACCCTTGCCCCCCATGGGTTACATGTAGACATAGATATAGGTGCTTTCCTAACTTAGGGCCTCATGCAGTAAGCGCCGAAAAAGACCTCTCGCCAAGTGTTCCTTATCGGCATGATTGTGCCGATTTTCCCTCGCTGTATGCAATAAGTGCCGAATCCATTCCGAATCAAGCCGAAAACAGTTGTTGCCACTCTGCCGATGATTTGCCGATCACACACAGATGTATCGGCGTGCATGGCGAGGTGGTGCTAGGTTCTCAAATTAAACTTCTTGCTGAATCTGCCGAAGCAAGCATGTTTTGGATTGCGCGGCACATTTAAAGGCAGCGTGTATTTTTATTCAGTCTCTGTGTTGTTGGGAGAGAGAGAGAGACACAGAGCTGGGCGATTTACATATTTCATATTGACTGAGATTGTTGTTGTGTATTGTGAGAGCTTTGTCCTGTGTTGTTTTGTTAACATCTTTGTCTTGTTGTCACTTTGTAAGTGTTCAGTGCGATTGTCGTTACATTTCTTTTCTGTTCTTTGTGAGTGCTAGAGGTATGGCCGAAAGGCGTGGGAGGAGTGATGCTGGTGTGAATGGTACTGGTAGTCGTGTGAGTAGGCGTCTGAGTGAACGGAGGATTCAGGGGAGTGATGTTGCTGCGAGTGCGAGTGATGTTGCTGGGAGTGCGACTGGTGTTGCTGGGAGTGCGAGTGCTGCTGGTGGCTCTGTTCATGGTGCTGCTGGGGTGTCTGTTGCTGGTGCTGCTGGGGTGTCTGGTGGTGGACCGATTTTGGAGTCTCTTCCATTGGAAGGAGAGTCCAGTCAGCAGCAGCCAAGCTCTGGGGCTGGACGTGGTCGGAAGAAACGTGTCGAGCGGCCACGTAATCCTCGTTTCAATGAAGAGGAAAACTCAGCTCTTGTCACTGGGATTTTGGAGCACTATGACTGTCTGTATGGGCATTTACTAGGTAAGTCTATCTTTGCATTGATTGTTCAAAGACATGTTATCCTATCTCATGTGAAATGTCTGCATATCAATCTATTATTCTATAATATCTATCAATTAAAGTTAATTGTTACACACATAATCCTTCATGCTTTATAATGTCCAACCAATCAGTCAAAAACGTTGCCTAAGTTCATAAATATTCATGCAACCTTCTTAGATTTATATGTTTCTACGTAAATGCTCATGTGCTACACATAATCTACGTAAGCACATGGTTGTTTTTTTTGGGTATCTTTTGGAACAGGTAGCAGTTTTTGTAATTGCTCGTTTGTTTAAAAATAATGAACGTCATATATTTTTTATGTATTTCAAGGGCAGACAAGTTCAGCATCAAAAAAAGAAAAGTGGGACAAAATAACATTGGCTGTGTCTGCGTGTGGGAATCATGTCAGGGACCGGACAAATTGTCGGAAGAGATTCGATGATATCAGGGCAAACTTAAAGAAAAAAATACAAGCACAACGGATGCATGCTTCTGCCACTGGAGGTGGGCCGCCAGCACAATCTCTAATCTTAACTCCATTGGAGGAGCAGATGCGGGAACAAATTCTTCCTGTCGTCGTGGAGGGATTGGCAGGGGACAGAGATATCGGAATTTATTCGGCTCCATTTCCACCAGGTGACAAATGTTACTGTACTACGCGTGTCGTATGTTACAAGTCTTATCTATATTGTCGTGGACACTTATAGTTTCTTCCCAATATAAGCATACCGACAAATATATATCTGTACATATGTATCTCTCTCTCTTTATATATATATCTATATCTAGACGTGTGGTAACCAGGGGATCCTGATGACCAGAAGAAGACAGCACACTGCAAGGTTGATGTCAAAAAAGTGTATTGTGGAACACAGGGCCGCCAACGTTTCGGTCCTCCCAACGGGACCTTCCTCAGGGCAGTGCACAACAGACTAATACAGGCACCCATATATACCCCTAAAAACATACAAGAAATCACCTGAAAACAATCATAGAAAATCCAAATTACAATCCCAGGTACAACCCACAACACCTCACAGCCAATCAAACATACTGATACTGACCAGCACCAATGAAACAACTTGATCTGAACCCTTGTATGATTGGTCGCTTGTTATACCAATGCTGTCCACATAGTGACGTCACTGTGCAACCTGATTGCGTCTTGGTAACCATGGCTAAAAATGCATAGTGTGCAACAATAAAGAACATGCATATACATCTAGATCTGAGTAAATACATGTGCAATGATAAAGGAAGGAGCTGCCCGCAATTGATTCTACCAGATCGCGCTATGTTGACCGCCAGAGAGACTCATCGTGACCGCTTATGTGTCTATATGTCGTACCTTATGCAGCCTGTCAGTAGAATGATATATCTATATCTATTGAATTTTATATGTAGTTGTCCCAACAAAAAAAAAAACATTATATATATATATATACTATAATATGTGGGTGTGTGGTGTGTGTGAAATATTTATAATATGTTATATGATGTGATAGATAATTTAATAGATAGTATATATATATGATATATGTTTGATGTATAGTGTATAGTATAGTATGTTAGTATATATATATATAGAGATATTCATATATATATATCTATATAATAGATATGTAGATATGTGTGTTTCGAAACATATTGGCTCAGCTATCGTGGATGACATCATTATGATTCAACATACACATCTTCACCTGCATAAAGGGATTATGTGTAATGATCTTACAAATAACACACACTGCAACCTTCAACTTTACAAACAATTCAACATCTTTGCCCTATAGTTCAAATAATAAAGTATATTTGATTTATTTTACAAGCAATGTCTTAACATGCATAATCACAAAGCACACCCGCACTCATTCTTTGTCACAGTTATGTATAAGTTCGTTACACTGTGTCTGTGCATACAAAAGCATCATTCACAATTTCATGTATGTGTGTTAACATATATACATATATACATAACAAATATATATTTATAAATATATTATTGATAATCTATGTTACACCTAAAAACAGGCCATTACTGCCTAATCATGTCTTGCATGGAATATTGTGCATTCCAATGCGAGCACAATTAATTGGCATGCACACATTGTATTAGGTTTCTATAAAGCTATGTATTCGCTTCATATAGTCTCATGTTAGCATAAATAGGAACATGTACCATATGGTCTTTAATTGGGCTCATATGTAGCTCATTTCATATGTGTATTTCGCTCAGGTTACGTTGTGTGAAAACTGCTGCAATTAACATGTAATCACAGCATAGAGGTTAATAGAGGGGGGGGGCGGGTGGCGGCCACAGAGCCAGATCACAGGGTCATGGTAGGGTCAAGTGTTGTGGGAGTGCTTACAGGTGGTACAAGCAAATAACAGCTCAGGGTGGTGTCGCATCTTGGGGGAGGGACTACAGTTGTTAGAAGCTGATGAGGTTAACACAAGTGCATCACATTCATTTCAAATGGTAATTATCTGAATACTTTCACCCACAACTCCACTATATATATAAACCTACGTTAGTCATTCGTTCACTCATATATTCTTAGAACGTTTCTGAAACGCCAACCTTATCACAACAGTACCATCTGTGAGCGACACACTGCATGTGTTGCTGAGTGTCAGCCACATTGAGCGCTACACCAGATTATCTTAAATTTTATGACAGATCTGGAAACACATTCATATACATTTCAACAATTAGGTGCTGAATTATAAGCAGAGTCAACTTTGCTTTCCTACTAGTGATAAAAAAAATTTGATTTATAATACACAACATATGCAGTGTATTTACAACAGAACACTTTATTTTAAAAACGCATTCCTGCATGAACATTGTATGGTGTTTTAAATAAATGTGGCGACTAGGTTCACTTGTCCATTTATGTTCAGATGAATAATATACAGATTGCACTAACAATATCATTGTGATGTCGTTCTGTGATGCTGATATTTAGCCATAACTACGTCCACTACAGATACTTTATGTTAATTATGTACACAAGACACTTAAAATCAGATGTTATTCTTCTATATAGTTGCTCATGTGTCACCTGCCAAGGAACATGCGTCATCACCTGTATCCTCAAGCTCATCAGCAAGGACATCATCAAGAATGGAAGGTGAGTGTATGAGGTGCAGCCCATATAATGTGTACATGTGTTTGAATTCAATAGTCATGCAAAATAAATGCCTTACACATTTTATTAACTTAACATCAGTTATTGTCACAGAAGATGTACTGTTTACTGACAACATGTATTGTGTGTTTTGTAAAGTATCAGCTAGGATTTGGAATGTTACAACATCCTTTCATTCATTCATTCTTCTTTCACACTGAGTCGAAACATGATTGTTACTTCAATCATCATCTTTTAATTGGACACAAAGAAAAAATAATGGAATGATGTTATGTGTTCCACTAGGAGAATAACTCATTATAGTGATAATAAAGTGAAAGTTCCATGCCAGTTCATCATGTCTTTGTTTTATTTTAGAAACAGATGTTGCTGCTCAAGGCCAAATTCAATAAAGTGACCATGAATATTTTCACACTCCTGGATTAACCCAGCATTCAAGTCCTCCTGTTCGTGACACGTACTCAGCTATTGCAGCTTCTGAAGAAAGACTCTTGGGTGAAGAAAATCGTCGCCATTCAGAAATGATGACAATGCATGAAAGGATGATGTCACTGAATGAAAGGATGCAGGAATGGTCAATATTAGAAATGTCACAAATTAAACAAAAAATCCTCCAAGTGCCTAAAGAAATCCAAAATTTAAACAGGACATTAGAAGCATTAGTTCTCAATGTAAGCCAAGCAAATATGTTGCGCAGTACAGCAAGAGAACAATTCCACTTTTACCCATCACAGGATGGATCTTTACATGGTGCCACTTTTTCCCCACAGTCATCAGTTCTTCATTCCCCAGTTCATGATGATAACGGTACAGTAGCTGAAACTTCTGTCCGTCTCCCTGTCAACATCCAACCGCTTACATCTGTTCAAAATATGGATACAACGCCTACAAATGACACACGGAAAAGAAAGTTAGGCAAACAAATGCTAATAACAAGCTATTGGAAGAAGAGTAAAATACAAAAAATATAAATTGCACCACCATCACTCTTGAAATGTTTATCAAGTGCTTCACAACTGCCACAGGCCACAGACATTGTCCATGAAGTTCCACAGGCCACACTTACTGCCAGTCAACTGCCACAGCCCACACACATTACCCCTGAAGTGCCACACCCCACACCCAGTGGTCCTGAAGTGCCACAGGCCACACTTACTGCCAGTAAACTGCCACAGCCCACACACAGTGCCCCTGAAGTGCCACACCCCACACTTACTGGCAGTGAAGTGCCCCTTGCCACTACAAGTGGTATAGTTAAGGGCACAGTACTTGGCAGAGGCAGAAGGCAAACACAACAGCCAACAAGCAGGCCTGTTACTCGCTCTCAGAAGTCTAAAGATAAATAAAAAATTACATTAAGAAAACATTTATTTGTACTGGTGTTTACTGCAGACTAATTCATGCATAGTGTATGTATGATCATGTACATATGCTTGATATCATTCAAATCTGTCATTGTACACATTCATGTTTAAAAATGCTCATTTCCTGAATGAAGGCATATTTTGAAAAATATTAATCTCTAATAATCATCAGTTTATTAATGGTATTACATTATTAAACACTTGGCATGATTATGGCACATGACATTCAATTACCTATTGTTATAAATGAGATGTCAGTGGCCTGTTTTTAAAGGTACATCCTCATGTAATGGTAATATTATAACAAAAAATATTTAAATAATTACCCTTATAAAATAATAAATTTGAATGTGATGTTTCATGATGTTTACAATGTAAGACATTACTTACCTTAATGTTCTTTCATACTTCATAATGTTGGCATCTTATCATGTTTGCTTTTTGCTAACTATAACTGATCTTTAAGCCTGTATTAATATATGTGTATTCTCTCTGTATCTCTATCTATATATGTATACACACACAGTGTGATTATATATATATATATATATATATATATATATATATATATATAAAATGTATAATCTTACGGTTGTTGTGAGGCAAACAGGCCTTTTGTTATTGAAATATAAACGTTGAGGACAATTGCTCAATTATTGGTATCAGTATGGGTGAGGCCTAATTCACTCACCTGTATTAAACTTTTAATATAAACAAGAAGGCCTACTTACACATCAATGTTTTACTTTAACACTTATATATATATATATGTAATGTGAATGAACGGTACATCTTTCATTCTGAAAGAGGCCTTTTTTGCTTTTTGTGTGTGAAAAAAAGTTTTTACAGAAGCTGACTCTATTAGGCCCACAAAATACGTAAACACTAATGTGTAACTTAAAAAGTCTAAAATGTTAACATTTAAAAAACATCCAAAGCGGTGTTTGCTAACAAGGCCTTAAATTAGCATTTCTAATCTATATTGTAACCAAATATTATGTATGTACATTTGAATGTCTTATATATACACACATACAATATATTATATAATTTATATATATATTTAACTATATATATCATATCTATATACATAACATACATACTATATAGTTTAATGAATATACAGATATATTTCTAAAGTTAAATGAAATGTAATATATATATATATATATTTGAATTAAATGTATATATATTAGGTGAATGACATTATTATATATATTATAGTTGATTGACATTATTATATATATATATAGTTGATTTAAATTAGATATATAGTTGAATGAAATGTAAATATATATATATAATATGTGTGTTGTATAGAGTAGATTTGGAGTTGGGAACGTATGAATATGCATATACTATATATAGATATATAGATATATATAAATATATATTATATTATATTAATATATATTATTACTGTATATATATATATATATATATATATAATAATATATAATAAGTGTTCGACAAATACACCAAAAACTTATCGCCCAACCAAAAATCTACCACCACCTAGGTCCCGCCTCCAACCCACCAACCCCCCTCAACCTAGTCCCACCCCCAACCCGCCCCCAGGCCCACTTTTAAAAAAAATGAATAAATTCATTTGTTTTGACATTAGTTATTTTATGTATTACATTATATAAAAGTGTCCTTTTACGTGTGTGTTGTGTAAACTGTTCCTGAACCCCATACTAGTGTCTGGACGGCCCCCGCGTCACATATCTAAGCAGTAATCCCGCCGGGATCTTACCTGATCAGCCAGTCCTCAATGTCGGTTACCTCCATTCCCGCAATGTTGATACATTAGGGACGGGGAGGAGCTAGGCGGTAGGGAGGGTTCGCGATGTCTCCGTGTGAAGCTTGAGAGATGCTGGAATAAAAGCAGTGTAGGTTATTTTGGTTGTAGTATAGGCAGTTAAGATATACAGGGTAAAGTAAGAGATCCAGAGTGTGAGAGAGAGAGAGTGTGGGGTGAGAGATAGGAGACAACACACACACACGAGACACAGCGGAGAGAGAGAGAGGACAAAGGGACGAGAGAGACGAAGATGAGAGAGAGAGAGTGAGGAGAGGAGAGAGAGCACAACTACAACAAGAGAGGAGAGAGACACTACGAGAGAGGAGAGAGACACGAGAGAGAGACACAGAGAGAGAGAGAAAGGAGAGGAGGGACAGAGTGAGCAGAGACAGAGAGAAGAGAGACACAGAGGAGAGAGACAGGAGAGAACAGAGAGAGAGAGAACAGGAGAGAGACCACGAGACGTGTAACAGGAAAGAGAGAGACACAGAGGAGAGAGGACAGAGCAGAGAGAAAGAGAGACACAGAGAAGAGAAGAGAGCAGAAGAGAAAGAGAGACACACAGAGAAAGAGAGAGACAAGAGAAGAGAGAGACACGAAGGAGAAAGAGAAGGAGAGAGACACAGGAGAATAGAGAGAGAAAAACGGAGGAGAGGGATGGAGCATCGAAAGAGAGGGAAAAGAATGAAGACAACACAGACGAATTGAAGAGAGGGCGGACAGGGAAAGGAGCGACGGTGACACAGGGACGAGGGGTGAGACAGGGAGAGGCGGTGACACAGGGAGAGGGTGACACACTCCAGCACACACACACAACACACTCCTCACAAGATAAGTAAAAAAAAAAATTACAAAAGAACCAACAAAAAAAAAAAAACGAGACAATAAAACCATAAAAAAAAATAAAACAAAAAAAAATAAACCCCATGTCTCAGAATGAGCAAAAAAAAAAAAGAAAAAAAAAAAAAAAAAAAAAACAAAAACAACAGAAAACACCACAAAAAAAAGGAAAATAACAAAAAAATCAAACGCAAACAACACAAGGAAAAAAAAAAAAAACCAATGGATAAGACAAAAACCGACCAAAAAAAAACAAAAAGGAAGAACAAAAAAAAAAAAAGGCAAAGCCAACAAAACAAAAAAAGAGAAAAAAAAAAAAAAAAGAAAGAAAAAAAAAAAAAAAGAAAGAAAAACAGAGAAAAAAAAAACAAAAAAGAAAAGCAAAACAAAAAAAAAAACAAAAAGAAAAAAACACAGAACAAAACGAAAAGACAACAAGAAAAAAAAAAGGGACAATAACAGACACACAATAACAGAACACACCCCAACTCACAGACACAAAAACACTTACTCACACACACACCCCAACACCACACCCACACACTCACCACATGGGGGAAGGACAGGAAGGGGTTTGAGGGATACTGGTCAAGGGAAGACCTAATCAGCAGGGTCATAGTGACATGGGCACTGATAACACAAAGGGGATCAAGAATAGCCCGAGGATCTACGGAGCTCGGGGCGGCTAAGTAAAAAATGCGCATCGGCGGATAGCCAAAACAAGGAAGTACATTTGAAGTAGAGTGTTGCCATAACGCGCGAGGTGCTTAGGTTAGGTATAGACGGGTCGCTTTTGCTGACTAAAGTGATTAGACGGAGACCGTTCATCCGACCCAGCCATGGTGTTAGGGGGAGGTATTGAGGAGGACGATAGATTCCTCGCAGATAGCGCAGAAGGGGGAAATGCAGGACTTTCTCGACTAAAGCACGAGAGGGGGCCACATCATTGAGAAGGCACCCTCCAGGCAACCTCCTGGCCAGAGTGGTAAATATACTTGCTGGCACTTCATGCAGGTTATTGAGGGGTAACGAGGGGAAGAAAGGCGGATGGGGCATAGGAGGGAGCAGCGATAAGAAGGAGAATGAATAGTGCGGGCGAAAGATGGGCAGGATGCGGGGGGAAATGACCGTCGCCACCGCGGGTGTAGTAGAGCCGCGGGGGTCGTGGGGCCGGGGCTTGAGCGCGGTGGTAGCCGACCGGCAGGTCAGGTCGGGGGCGGCCACGGGAGGCACAGGGGCAGTGGGGAGTATCGGGGGCCAGCGGGGGGACAGCCGGACAGGCGCACGGCCACCAACCTCCCAGATGGGAAACCCGGCAAGCCGCGCGTGTGCCCAGGCTGCAGCCAGGAGGGGGGTCAGGAGGAGGTCAGGCAGCCATGCTGGGGAGCACAGAAGAACCAGGGGAGCGATGGTACCTTAAAGATAAAACAAAATCTACATGGTGCAATATTGTAAGAACACAATGATATGGCTTCCAAGTATATACCCAGAGAGCTGGAATGAAGCTTAAACAAGCGTAACCAGCAAGGTAAATGGTCACAGACCAAAGCCAGTAGGAGGAGGTGCAATCTCAAGCAGAGAAAGACACACACAGAGTCAGGAATAAAAACAAGCGATTTATCCACACACCATAAAATTGAAGGCTTACAGGATCCCAATGGATAAACAGCATAAGGATGTAGGTGATCGCACGATCACTTCACGCCGCTGCTGCTGCTGCACGCCGCCAGACTGTGTCTCGATCAGGAACCGATACGTCACTTCCGGTCAGTTGGAGATGACGTCACAGACTCCCTCAGCAGTATCTCTCCCTCTCAATCGTAGGGTCACGCTCTATGCGTTTCGATGTTCTAAATGACGTCTTCATTTAGATCATGTAGATTTTGTTTTATCTTTAAGGTACCATCGCTCCCCTGGTTCTTCTGTGCTCAGGATTTCTTGGACCTTGAAACAGTCCGTCTTAGGGTTTGAGTGTGTTTTTTGTACCTTTATTATTACACATGTTTAGTTATTTTCACTTTTTTTTTTTTCAACTTCGAATTTTCTTTATTGGGGTTGCAATCTCATACATTGTGTTACTTCCCCCCAATAGTGTTTTCAAACATACATAAGTCCTCCTTTAGCTACAACGGTACAAAACGAGGACTTCACATACAAGACGAACCAGACAAGGGACAAGGAGAAAAAGGGGGGGGTGAGGGGGGGGAGAGGGGGTCGGTCGGCTCCGGGTCCTTCTTCTGATGTATTTTCTCTTTCTTGCTTCTTAGCTTTTTGGTTAGTCCCTCTCTCTTTCACCGTGGGTTTACCCTGTCTTCCCCGTTGTTCTAGGGGGCCATTACTTGGGGGGTGTCAATCGCCTGTTCGTTGCTAATTGTCTTCAGGTCTCTGACCTCCAAAGGAGAACGCGCCTGAAGCTATTAGAGCAAGATGGCGGTGGCATCTACCCCGGGGATATCTGTCTGTGCCAGCCAAGGCGCCCAGACTTTTAGAAAATTTGTGCCGGTGTCATTAACTAAACTCGTTAATTGCTCCATCCGACAAATGTACCAAATCCTATTTCGAATGTTGGGGATAATTGGAACTTCTGGTTGCTTCCATAATGCTGCAATCTCGCATCTAGTGGCTGTTGCAAAATGTGCGATCAATTTATGCGTCGCATTTGACATACCCTGGATCCGTCTGCCCAGCAGGAACAACCACGGGTCCAGGGGGATCTCCCAACCAAGAATCCGCTGTAACCAATCTCTAATCTGTTTCCAAATCGGGACCACTTTTGTGCAGGACCACAGCATGTGTCGCAAGTCTGCCACCTCTCCGCACTGTTTTGGGCAGAGCGGGGAGTAGCCCCTAACAAATTTAGCCAATCGAGCTGGGGTGTAGTACCATCGCATCAGGACCTTATACGCGTTCTCCTTTAGTGTGGTACAGATGGAGCTTTTTGCTGCTGCTTGTGTGATCTGCTCCCAGTCTTCGTCCTCTAACGTCTCCCCTAGGTCAGTCTCCCACTGTCTAATGTAGCGTAACCGGTTCTCGTTTGGAGTCTCCGGACAGACCACTTCCCTGTACATTCTAGATGTGAGTCCCCTTGTGTCCGCGTCTCTGGAACACAGCTGCTCAAAATTGGTTCATGCTGGTCTAATTGGGGTTTTGTTGTAAAAAATCTCTGATCTGGAGGTACCTAAAAAAATCCTTATTTGGGATATCCGTTGTGGATTTAATTTGCTCAAATGTTTGTATATATATCTTGCCCTTCAGATCCTTAAGACGGGTGATGCCCACTTGTATCCAATATATCAGGTTTTTGCTGTTCAGCCCTGGAGCGAAATCTGGATTGCCAATGATTGGCATCATGAGTGATGCTTTGGTAGTTAATTTACAACTAAATTTAGTGGCCTCCCAAACTCGCAGTGAACTGGCAATGGTCTGACGAGGTGTGCCTATCTGGCGTGCCCCTCTTTTGGGCAGCCAGATCAGCTTCTGGATGTCAATCGGTGCACAACATGTTTTCTCCAACTCTACCCATCTCCTTGAGCTTGGGTCCGTGTGCCATTGGAAAATTTGAGCCAATTGGGCCGCTTTGTAGTAAGCTAACAAACAAGGTACCGCTAGCCCTCCTCTTACAGTGGGTCTCATTAATATACCCTTTGCAATTCTTGGGTTTTTCTTATTCCAAATGAATTTCATGATTGTTGACTGTAGGGAGAGGATGTCAGAGTAAACTACAGGTATAGGCAGGCTCTGGAAAAGCCAGTGTATCCTTCCAATCCATGAGATGCCCCCTTTTGACCACACTCTGAGATCCTCTCTCAATGTCTTTATTAACCTGGGAATATGTGCCTTATATAGTGTTTTATAGTCCTGTGTAAGATATACCCCTAAATATTTGATACCGGAGGGTTGCCATTTAAAGTTAAAGTTGAGATCAATCAGTTTTTCAACTTCTTTGGGAAGATTTATATTGAGGGCTTCTGATTTGGACTGATTAATCTTAAAGCCGGAGATTTGGTTGAATTTGCCCAGGATTCCAAATACGTTAGGAAGGGACGTGAGCGGTTTAGATAGTGTCAGGATGACATTGTCCGCATATAAAGCTACTTTATACTCTTGATCTCCATTAGAGGTCCCTGCTATGTCTGGGCTATTGCATATGTGTGCCGCCAGTGGCTCTATACATAGGGCAAACAGCAGCGGCGACAGCGGGCATCCCTGTCTCGTTCCACTTTTTATGTGAAATTGCTCAGAGGGAAAGCCCTGATGCCTCACTCTCGCCGTCGGGCCCTCATACAGCACCAGGATGGCCCTCAGTAGGCGTCTTCTAAAGCCAAACGCTCCCAGTGTTTCCGTTAAGTAGGGCCAGTCTATTCTATCGAAGGCTTTCTCTGCGTCCAGACTCGGCACCATAGAATGTGTATTTTTCTTTTGGGCCAAATCGATCAGATCAATAATTCTTCTGGTATTGTCTGCCACTTGCCTACCTCCGATAAACCCCATCTGATCTGCGTGGATTAACCTGGGAAGGAAATTACCCACCCTGTTCGCTATAAATTTAGAATAGATTTTAATGTCGGAATTAATCAGTGAAATGGGCCGGTAGCTCTTGCAGTCTGCCGTGTCCTTTCCAGGTTTGTGGATCACAGAGATGGAAGCCTGGAGCATTTGTGCTGGGAAGGAGGCCCCCTCCAGAATACCGTTAAAAAGTTTTAGCATATGTGGGACTAGTATTTTAGCGTATTTCTTATAATACAAATTTGAGAAGCCATCGGGCCCTGGCGCTTTGGCCGGTTTTAATGCTTTGATGACTTCCAATATTTCCTCCAAAGTAAAGTCAGCCTGCAGCGCCTCTCTCTCGGCCCTTCCCAAGGTTGGTAACTTTGCCTCTTTTAGGAAGGTGGTCAATAACTCTCCCGTTTTAGTATTATGAGTGACCTTGTCTCCATTATATAGTTTCTCGGAATAGGTTTTGAATTCCTCTACGATTTTCCCAGGTATGCAGGTAAGGTCTCCCTGTTGGTTCCGAATCGCGTGAATAGAGTAATTTTCAAGCTTCTTTTTTAGCTTATTGGCAAGTAGTGTATCAGGTTTGTTCGCTTTTTCATAAAATTTCCGCTTAGACCAAGCCATTTCCTTCTCAGCCTGGGAGGTGAGGAGGAGGTTGAGTTTAATTTTGGTGTCTAATAGTTGTTTAAACGTGTGTTCCCGCTTATTAGTTTTGTGCAGGGCAGAGAGCTCAGCTATTTGTGTTTCTAGTTCCTTAGTTTTTTTCTCTCTTTCCCGTTTCCGTTTGGCGGCCAGATTCATCAATATTCCCCTGAGGGTTGCCTTATGGGCTTCCCACAGTGTGGCGTGTGATGCCACGCTCCCCTCGTTCTCCTCAAAATATTCTTTAATTTTTTCACCTACCTCCCGCCCGAGATCCGGGACCTTTAAAAGGATCTCGTTTAGTTTCCAATTCGCTCTAGGTCTGTCCAGCGGAACCAATGTGAACCGCAGCTCTATAGGTGCATGGTCAGATCATGAAATATCATGGATCTCTGAGCGAGAGACCCCAGGGACCAATCTATTGGACACTAGGAAGTAGTCTATCCAGCTGTATGTGTTATGGGGGTGAGAGTAGAACGTGTACTCGCGTACTCCTTGGTGTTGCTCTCTCCATATGTCTATAAGCTGACAACCTGTTAGGCCTTTTGTCAAAGTTAATACGTCCTGTCTGTGTGACTTGTTAGTGGTCGTGCATCGGTCTAAGCTTGGGTTGAGAACTCTGTTCAGGTCACCCGCTACTATGATGTTCCCCTTTGAGACTTTACTTAGCTTATCAAAGAAACTACTGAAAAAAGATGTCACGTTGTCGTTCGGGGCATATATTGTAGCAAGTGTTATTGGATACTCTCTAATGGAGCCTGTGATTATTTGATATCTCCCCTCCCTGTCACTATATGTTTTGTCATGTCTGAATGGTATATGATTGTGGATTAGGATGGCGACCCCTCTTTTTTTAACTCGAGCTGAGGCTAGGAAGTGAGTCCGAAAGTCTTTATCAAAGTACTTGGGGAAGTTAGATTGGGAGAAATGGGTCTCCTGTAAGAAGAGCACTTCTGCACCTTTGCTCCTGTAGTCTCTGAATGTGACCCTCCTTTTTGCAGGGCTGTTGAGGCCCTTAACATTATGGGATACTAACACTATTTCCTTACTCATTAGAAGAGATGTGCCGGTCTGTCTGACATAACTTCATCATGTCTTGCCGGGCGTGTCTGCTCGTGGGTCTCCAGCTAACTCCGACCTCCCGACTCTCACCGAGCCCGTCTGAAAGGACAAGGGAAAGGGGACCGACACAAAGGGATGGGGGGGTAGACAAATACACAACACAACATGCATTAACATTTAACATTTCTCGACGATCTCTCGCATCTCTCTTCTCGCCGAGACGTCCGCCTTTGGGTTTGTGGCTCTTGTTCCAGATGTCCGGTCTTGGGGTGTGGTGTTTAAAACCCCTCCCCGAACATCTAACCCAAAGGGTTGCGCTAGTGCGCCTAGGGGCTTTTCTTCGCCACACTAGTGTCTGGCCCATGCAGACTTCGGAGCAGGCCTCTCCTTGCCGCTCCCACCTCGCTTCCCTTAGCGTTCCAAAACTTCCTACCCACTGAACTTTGGGTGAACCAACCAAATCCCACTTATCCTGTAACCCCTTCTACGGTAGCTCTATCAGTGCCCTCCTGAGTAGACCCCCTTCTGTGTTCCTTAAATGTCTCTCCCTGTGACGTCTGCCTTTGGTACTCCTCTATACTGTCTCTCCTCCCAGCATCGGGCCCTACAAGTTATCTGCCTCTCTCCACACAATAGTCATATTTACCTCCCTGGCACATTTTCCCTATCTCACGTTCCCCTAGACCCACTGTCACTTACTTAGTTCCCACAGCTCCCGGTTCCACCCTCTCGTCCTTTCCTTATACTAC